>JAXCGZ010011024.1:0-11144 GCA_037179515.1 Halocaridina rubra
AATGGGATTGGGATTTGAATTAAATGCTAAAATGAAGCCACGAGTGAGGTTGGGGAATCTGTAATATGAACATAGTGGCATTCAGTTAGAATGCGTTCATTCCTAAGTATAGCAGATATAAGCTATAAGGTTGGATTCCTTTTAACCTTCTGTGGTGTAGTGGTAGCGCCTTGACTTAGCAATCATAAGTCCTAGGTTCGAGTCCCGGTCGGGGTAAAAAATGATTCATGTTTTCACATATGTAATGTGCTTATTTGATAATTTTATGGCCCGAATGAGATTGGGATTTGAATTAAATGCTAAAATGAAGCCAAGAGTGAGGTTGGGGAATCTGTAATATGAACATAGTGGCATTCAGTTAGAATGCGTTCATTCCTAAGTATTGCAGATATAAGCTATAAGGTTGGATTCCATTTAACCTTCTGTGGTGTAGTGGTAGCGCCTTGACTTAGTAATCATAAGTCCTAGGTTCGAGTCCTGGTCGGGGTAAAAAATGATTCATGTTTTCACATATGTAATGTGCTTATTTGATAATTTCATGGCCCGAATGTGATAGGGATTTGAATTAAATGCTAAAATGAAGCCACGAGTGAGGTTGGGGAATCTGTAATATGAACATAGTGGCATTCAGTTAGAATGCGTTCATTCCTAAGTATAGCAGATATAAGCTATAAGGTTGGATTCCTTTTAACCTTCTGTGGTGTAGTGGTAGCGCCTTGACTTAGTAATCATAAGTCCTAGGTTCGAGTCCTGGTCGGGGTAAAAAATGATTCATGTTTTCACATATGTAATGTGCTTATTTGATAATTTCATGGCCCGAATGTGATTGGGATTTGAATTAAATGCTAAAATGAAGCCACGAGTGAGGTTGGGGAATCTGTAATATGAACATAGTGGCATTCAGTTAGAATGCGTTCATTCCTAAGTATAGCAGATATAAGCTATAAGGTTGGATTCCTTTTAACCTTCTGTGGTGTAGTGGTAGCGCCTTGACTTAGTAATCATAAGTCCTAGGTTCGAGTCCTGGTCGGGGTAAAAAATGATTCATGTTTTCACATATGTAATGTGCTTATTTGATAATTTCATGGCCCGAATGTGATTGGGATTTGAATTAAATGCTAAAATGAAGCCACAAGTGAGGTTGGGGAATCTGAAATATGAACATAGTGGCATTCAGTTAGAATGCGTTCATTCCTAAGTACAGCAGATATAAGCTATAAGGTTGGATTCCTTTTAACCTTCTGTGGTGTAGTGGTAGCACCTTGACTTAGTAATCATAAGTCCTAGGTTCGAGTCCCGGTCGGGGTAAAAAATGATTCATGTTTTCACATATGTAATGTGCTTATTTGATAATTTCATGGCCCGAATAAGATTGGGATTTGAATTAAATGCTAAAATGAAGCCACGAGTGAGGTTGGGGAATCTGTAATATGAATATAGTGGCATTCAGTTAGAATGCATTCATTCCTAAGTATAGCAGATATAAGCTATAAGGTTGGATTCCTTTTAACCTTCTGTGGTGTAGTGGTAGCGTCTTGACTTAGTAATCATAAGTCCTATGTTCGAGTCTCGGTCGGGGTAAAAAATGATTCATGTTTTCACATATGTAATGTGCTTATTTAATAATTTCATGGCCCGAATGAGATTGGGATTTGAATTAAATGCTAAAATGAATCCACGAGTGAGGTTGGGGAATCTGTATTATGAACAAAGCGGCAATCAGTTAGAATGCGTTCATTCCTAAGTATAGCAGATATAAGCTATAAGGTTGTATTCTTTTTAACCTTCTGCGGTGTAGTGGTAGCGCCTTGACTCAGTAATCATAAGTCTTAGGTTCGAGTCCCGGTCGGGGTAAAAAATGATTCATGTTTTCACATATGTAATGTGCTTATTTGATAATTTCATGGCCCGAATGAGATTGGGATTTGAATTAAATACTAAAATGAAGCCATGAGTGAGGTTGGGGAATCTGTAATATGAACATAGTGGCATTCAGTTAGAATGCGTTCATTCCTAAGTATAGCAGATATAAGCTATAAGGTTGGATTCCTTTTAACCTTCTGTGGTGTAGTGGTAGCGCCTTGACTTAGTAATTATAATTCCTAGGCTTGAGTCCCGGTTGGGGTAAAAAATAATTCATGTTTTCACATATGTAATGTGCTTATTTGATAATTTCATGGCCCGAATGAGATTGGGATTTGAATGAAATGCTAAAATGAAGCCACGAGTGAGGTTGGGGAATCTGTAATATGAACATACTGGCATTCAGTTAGAATGCGTTCATTCCTAAGTATAGCAGATATAAGCTATGCGGTTGGATTCCTTTTAACCTTCTGTGGTGTAGTGGTAGCGCCTTGACTTAGTAATCATAAGTCCTAGGTTCGAGGCCCGGTCAGGGTAAAAAATGATTCATGTTTTCATTTATGTATTGTGCTTATTAGATAATTTCATGGCCCAAATGAGATTGGGATTTGAATTAAATGCTAAAATGAAGCCACGAGTGAGGTTGGGGAATCTGAAATATGAACATAGTGGCATTCAGTTAGAATGCGTTCATTCCAAAGTATAGCAGATATAAGCTATAAGGTTGGATTCCTTTTAACCTTCTGTGGTGTAGTGGTAGCGCCTTGACTTAGTAATCATAAGTCCTAGGTTCGAGGCCCTTTCGGGGTAAAAAATGATTCATGTTTTCACATATGTAATGTGCTTATTTGATAATTTCATGGCCCGAATGAGATTGGGATTTGAATTAAATGCTAAAATGAAGCCACGAGTGAGGTTGGGGAATCTGTAATAGGAACATAGTGGCATTCAGTTAGAATGCGTTCATTCCTAAGTATTACAGATATAAGCTATAAGGTTGGATTCCATTTAACCTTCTGTGGTGTGGTGGTAGCGCCTTGACTTAGTAATCATAAGTCCTAGGTTCGAGTCCTGGTCGGGGTAAAAAATGATTCATGTTTTCACATATGTAATGTGCTTATTTGATAATTTCATGGCCCGAATGTGATTGGGATTTGAATTAAATGCTGAAATGAAGCCACGAGTGAGGTTGGGGAATCTGTAATATGAACATAGTGGCATTCAGTTAGAATGCGTTCATTCCTAAGTATTGCAGATATAAGCTATAAGGTTGGATTCCTTTTAACCTTCTGTGGTGCAGTCGTAGTGCCTTGACTTAGTAATCATTAGTCCTAGGTTCGAGTCCTGCTCGTGGTAAAAAATTATTCATGTTTTCACATATGTAATGTGCTTATTTGATAATTTTATGGCCCGAATTAGATTGGGATTTGAATTAAATGCTAAAATGAAACCACGAGTGAGGTTGGGGAATCTGTAATATGAACATAGGGGCATTCAGTTAGAATGCGCTCATTCCTAAGTATAGTAGATATAAGCTATAAGGTTGTATTCCTTTTAACCTTCTGTGGTGTAGTGGTAGCGCCTTGACTTAGTAATCATAAGTCCTAGTTTCGAGTCCCGGACGGGGTAAAAAATGATTCATGTTTTCACATATGTAATGTGCTTATTTGATAATTTCATGGCCCGAATGAGATTGGGATTTGAATTAAATGCTAAAATGTAGCCACTTGTGAGGTTGGGGAATGTGTAATATGAACATAGTGGCATTCAGTTAGAATGCGTTCATTCCTAAGTATAGCAGATATAAGCTATAAGGTTGGATTCCTTTTAACCTTCTGTGGTGTATTGGTAGCTCCTTCACTTAGTAATCATAAGTCCTAGGTTCGATTCCCGGTCGGGGTAAAAAATGATTCATGTTTTCACATATGTAATGTGCTTATTTGATAATTTCATGGCCCGAATGAGATTGGGATTTGAATTAAATTCTAAAATGAAGCCACGAGTGAGGTTGGGGAATCTGTAATATGAACATAGTGGCATTCAGTTAGAATGCGTTCATTCCTAAGTATTGCAGATATAAGCTAAAATGTTGTATTCCTTTTAAAATTCTGTGGTGTAGTGGTAGCGCCTTGACTTAGTAATCATAAGTCCTAGGTTCGAGTCCCGGTCGGGGTAAAAAATGATTCATGTTTTCACATATGTAATGTGCTTATTTGATAATTTCATGGCCCAAATGAGATTGGGATTTGAATTAAATGCTAAAATGAAGCCACGAGTGAGGTTGGGGAATCTGTAATATGAACATAGTGGCATTCAGTTAGAATGCGTTCATTCCTAAGTACAGCAGATATAAGCTATAAGGTTGGATTCCTTTTAACCTTGTGTGGTGTAGTGGTAGCGCCTTGACTTATTAATCATAAGTCCTAGGTTCGATTCCCAGTCGGTGTAAAAAATGATTCATGTTTTCACATGTGTAATGTGCTTATTTGATAATTTCATGGCCCGAATGAGATTGGGATTTGAATTAAATGCTATAATGAAGCCACGAGTGAGGTTGGGGAATCTGTAATATGAACATAGTGGCATTCAGTTAGAATGCGTTCATTCCTAAGTACAGCAGATATAAGCTATAAGGTTGGATTCCATTTAACCTTCTGTGGTGTAGTGGTAGCGCCTTGACTTAGTAATCATAAGTCCTAGGTTCGAGTCCAGGTCGGGGTAAAAAATGATTCATGTTTTCACATATGTAATGTGCTTATTTGATAATTTCATGGCCCGAATGAGATTGGGATTTGAATTAAATGCTAAAATGAAGCCACGAGGGAGGTTGGGGAATCTGTAATATGAACATAGTGGAATTCAGTTAGAATGCGTTCATTCCTAAGTATAGCAGATATAAGCTATAAGGTTGGATTCCTTTTAACCTTCTGTGGTGTAGTGGTAGCGCCTTGAATTAGTAATCATAAGTCCTAGGTTCGAGGCCCGGTCGGGGTAAAAAATTATTCATGTTTTCATTTATGTAATGTGCTTATTTGATAATTTCATGGCCCGAATGAGATTGGGATTTGAATTAAATGCTAAAATGAAGCCACGAGTGTGGTTGGGGAATCTGTAATATGAACATAGTGGCATTCAGTTAGGATGCGTTCATTCCCAAGTATTGCAGATATAAGCTATAAGGTTGGATTCCATTTAACCTTCTGTGGTGTAGTGGTAGCGCCTTGACTTAGTAATCATAAGTCCTAGGTTCGAGTCCTGGTCGGGGTAAAAAATGATTCATGTTTTCACATATGTAATGTGCTTATTTGATAATTTCATGGCCCGAATGAGATTGGGATTTGAATTAAATGCTAAAATGAAGCCACGAGTGAGGTTGGGGAATCTGTAATATGAACATAGTGGCATTCAGTTTGAATACGTTCATTCCTAAGTATAGCAGATATGAGCTATAAGGTTGGATTCCTTTTAACCTTCTGTGGTGTAGTGGTAGCGCCTTGACTTAGTAATCATAAGTCCTAGGTTCGAGTCCTGGTCGGGGTAAAAAATGATTCATGTTTTCACATATGTAATGTGTTTATTTGATAATTTCATGGCCCGAATGAGATTGGGATTTTAATTAAATGCTAAAATGAAGCCACGAGTGAGGTTGGGGAATCTGTAATATGAACATAGTGTCATTCAGTTAGAATGCGTTCATTCCTAAGTATAGCAGATATAAGCTATAAGGTTGGATTCCTTTTAACCTTCTGTGGTGTAGTGGTAGTGCCTTGACTTAGTAATCATTAGTCCTAGGTTCGAGTCCTGGTCGGGGTAAAAAATGATTCATGCTTTCACATATGTAATGTGCTTATTTGATAATTTTATTGCCCGAATGAGATTGGGATTTGAATTAAATGCTAAAATGAAACCACGAGTGAGGTTGGGGAATCTGTAATATGAACATAGTAGCATTCAGTTAGAATGCGCTCATTCCTAAGTATAGTAGATATAAGCTATAAGGTTGTATTCCTTTTAACCTTCTGTGGTGTAGTGGTAGCACCTTGACTTAGTAATCATAAGTCCTATGTTCGAGTCCCGGTCGGGGTAAAAAAATGATTCATGTTTTCACATATGTAATGTGCTTATTTGATAATTACATGGCCCGAATGAGATTGGGATTTGAATTAAATGCTAAAATGAAGCCACGAGTGAGGTTGGGGAATCTGTAATATGAACATAGTGGCATTCAGTTAGAAAGCGTTCATTCCAAAGAATAGCAGATATAAGCTATAAGGTTAGATTCCTTTTAACCTTCTGTGGTGTAGTGGTAGCTCCTTGACTTAGTAATCATAAGTCCTAGGTTTGAGTCCTGGTCGGGGTAAAAAATGATTCATGTTTTCACATATGTAATGTGCTTATTTGATAATTTCATGGCCCGAATGAGATTGGGATTTGAATTAAATGCTAAAATGAATCCACGAGTGAGGTTGGGGAATCTGTGATATGAACATAGTGGCATTCAGTTAGAATGTGTTCATTCCAAAGTAGAGCAGATATAAGCTATAAGGTTGGATTTCTTTTAACCTTCTGTGGTGTGGTGGTTGTGCCTTGAGTTAGTAATCATAAGTCCTAGGTACGAGTCCTGGTCGGGGTAAAAAATGATTCATGTTTTCACATATGTAATGTGCTTATTTGACAATTTTATGCCACGAATGGGATTGGGATTTGAATTAAATGCTAAAATGAAGCCACGAGTGAGGTTGGGTAATATGTAATATGAACATAGTGGCATTCAGTTAGAATGCGTTCATTCCTAAGTAGAGCAGATATAATCTATAAGGTTGGATTCCTTTTAACCTTCTGTGGTGTAGTGGTAGCGCCTTGACTTAGTAATCATAAGTCCTAAGTTCGAGTCCCGGTCGGGGTAAAAAATGATTCATGTTTTCACATATGTAATGTGCTTATTTGATAATTTCATGGCCCGAATGGGATTGGGATTTGAATTAAATGCTAAAATGAAGCCACGAGTGAGGTTGGGGAATCTGTAATATGAACATAGTGGCATTCAGTTAGAATGTGTTCATTCCTAAGTATAGCAGATATAAGCTATAAGGTTGGATTCCTTTTAACCTTCTGTGGTGTAGTAGTAGCGCCTTGTCTTAGTAATCATAAGTCCTATGTTCGAGTCCCGGTCGGGGTAAAAAATGATTCATGTTTTCACATATGTAATGTGCTTATTTGATAATTTCATGGCCCGAATGGGATTGGGATTTGAATTAAATGCTAAAATGAAGCCACGAGTGAGGTTGGGGAATCTGTAATATGAACATAGTGGCATTCAGTTAGAATGTATTCATTCCTAAGTATAGCAGATATAAGCTATAAGGTTGGATTCCTTTTATCCTTCTGTGGTGTAGTGGTAGTGCCTTGACTTAGCAATCATAAGTCCTAGGTTCGAGTCCCGGTCGGGGTAAAAAATGATTCATGTTTTCACATATGTAATGTGCTTATTTGATAATTTTATGGCCCGAATGAGATTGGGATTTGAATTAAATGCTAAAATGAAGCCAAGAGTGAGGTTGGGGAATCTGTAATATGAACATAGTGGCATTCAGTTAGAATGCGTTCATTCCTAAGTATTGCAGATATAAGCTATAAGGTTGGATTCCATTTAACCTTCTGTGGTGTAGTGGTAGCGCCTTGACTTAGTAATCATAAGTCCTAGGTTCGAGTCCTGGTCAGGGTAAAAAATGATTCATGTTTTCACATATGTAATGTGCTTATTTGATAATTTCATGGCCCGAATGTGATAGGGATTTGAATTAAATGCTAAAATGAAGCCACGAGTGAGGTTGGGGAATCTGTAATATGAACATAGTGGCATTCAGTTAGAATGCGTTCATTCCTAAGTATAGCAGATATAAGCTATAAGGTTGGATTCCTTTTAACCTTCTGTGGTGTAGTGGTAGCGCCTTGTCTTAGTAATCATAAGTCCTAAGTTCGAGTCCCGGTCGGGGTAAAAAATGATTCATGTTTTCACATATGTAATGTGCTTATTTGATAATTTCATGGCCCGAATGAGATTGGGATTTGAATTAAATGCTAAAATGAAGCCACGAGTGAGGTTGGGGAATCTGTAATATGAACATAGTTATATTGGCATTCAGTTAGAATGTGTTCATTCCTAAGTATAGCAGATATAAGCTATAAGGTTGGATTCCTTTTAACCTTCTGTGGTGTAGTGGTAGCGCCTTGACTTAGTAATCATAAGTCCTAGGTTCGAGTCCCGGTCGGGGTAAAAAATGATTCATGTTTTCACATATGTAATGTGCTTATTTGATAATTTCATGGCCCAAATGAGATTGGGATTTGAATTAAATGCTAAAATGAAGCCACGAGTGAGGTTGGGGAATCTGTAATATGAACATAGTGGCATTCAGTTAGAATGCGTTCATTCCTAAGTACAGCAGATATAAGCTATAAGGTTGGATTCCTTTTAACCTTGTGTGGTGTAGTGGTAGCGCCTTGACTTATTAATCATAAGTCCTAGGTTCGATTCCCGGTCGGTGTAAAAAATGATTCATGTTTTCACATGTGTAATGTGCTTATTTGATAATTTCATGGCCCGAATGAGATTGGGATTTGAATTAAATGCTATAATGAAGCCACGAGTGAGGTTGGGGAATCTGTAATATGAACATAGTGGCATTCAGTTAGAATGCGTTCATTCCTAAGTACAGCAGATATAAGCTATAAGGTTGGATTCCATTTAACCTTCTGTGGTGTAGTGGTAGCGCCTTGACTTAGTAATCATAAGTCCTAGGTTCGAGTCCAGGTCGGGGTAAAAAATGATTCATGTTTTCACATATGTAATGTGCTTATTTGATAATTTCATGGCCCGAATGAGATTGGGATTTGAATTAAATGCTAAAATGAAGCCACGAGGGAGGTTGGGGAATCTGTAATATGAACATAGTGGAATTCAGTTAGAATGCGTTCATTCCTAAGTATAGCAGATATAAGCTATAAGGTTGGATTCCTTTTAACCTTCTGTGGTGTAGTGGTAGCGCCTTGACTTAGCAATCATAAGTCCTAGGTTCGAGTCCCGGTCGGGGTAAAAAATGATTCATGTTTTCACATATGTAATGTGCTTATTTGATAATTTCATGGCCCGAATGAGATTGGGATTTGAATTAAATGCTAAAATGAAGCCACGAGTGAGGTTGGGGAATCTGTAATATGAACATAGTGGCATTCAGTTAGAATGCGTTCATTCCTAAGTATAGCAGATATAAGCTATAAGGTTGGATTCCTTTTAACCTTCTGTGGTGTAGTGGTAGCGCCTTGACTTAGTAATCATAAGTCCTAGGTTCGAGTCCAGGTCGGGGTAAAAAATGATTCATGTTTTCACATATGTAATGTGCTTATTTGATAATTTTATGGCCCGAACGAGATTGGGATTTGAATTAAATGCTAAAATGAAGCCACGAGTGAGGTTGGGGAATCTGTAATATGAACTTAGTGGCATTCAGTTAGAATGCGTTCATTCCTAAGTATAGCAGATATAAGCTATAAGGTTGGATTCCTTTTAACCTTCTGTGGTGTAGTGGTAGCGCCTTGACTTAGTAATCATAAGTCCTAGGTTCGAGTCCTGGTCGGGGTAAAAAATGATTCATGTTTTCACATATGTAATGTGCTTATTTGATAATTTCATGGCCCGAATGAGATTGGGATTTGAATTAAATGCTAAAATGAAGCCACGAGTGAGGTTGGGGAATCTGTAATATGAACATAGTGGCATTCAGTTAGAATGCGTTCATTCCTAAGTATAGCAGATATAAGCTATAAGGTTGGATTCCTTTTAACCTTCTGTGGTGTAGTGGTAGCGCCTTGACTTAGTAATCATAAGTCCTAGGTTCGAGGCCCGGTCGGGGTAAAAAATGATTCATGTTTTCACATATGTAATGTGCTTATTTGATAATTTCATGGCCCGAATGAGATTGGGATTTGAATTAAATGCTAAAATGAAGCCACGAGTGAGGTTGGGGAATCTGTAATATGAACATAGTGGCATTCAGTTAGAATGCGTTCATTCCTAAGTATTGCAGATATAAGCTATAAGGTTGGATTCCTTTTAACCTTCTGTGGTGTAGTGGTAGCGCCTTGACTTAGTAATCATAAGTCCTAGGTTCGAGTCCTGGTCGGGGTAAAAAATGATTCATGTTTTCACATATGTAATGTGCTTATTTGATAATTTCATGGCCCGAATGAGATTGGGATTTGAATTAAATGCTAAAATGAAGCCACGAGTGAGGTTGGGGAATCTGTAATATGAACATAGTGGCATTCAGTTAGAATGCGTTCATTCCTAAGTACAGCAGATATAAGCTATAAGGTTGGATTCCTTTTAACCTTCTGTGGTGTAGTGGTAGCTCCTTGACTTAGTAATCATAAGTCCTAGGTTCGAGTCCCGGTCGGGGTAAAAAATGATTCATGTTTTCACATATGTAATGTGCTTATTTGATAATTTCATGGCCCGAATGAGATTGGGATTTGAATTAAATGCTAAAATGAAGCCACGAGTGAGGTTGGGGAATCTGTAATATGAACATAGTGGCATTCAGTTAGAATGCGTTCATTCCTAAGTATAGCAGATATAAGCTATAAGGTTGGATTTCTTTTAACCTTCTGTGGTGTAGTGGTAGCGCCTTGACTTAGTAATCATAAGTCCTAGGTTCGAGTCCTCGGTCGGGGTAAAAAATGATTCATGTTTTCACATATGTAATGTGCTTATTTGATAATTTCATGGCCCGAATGAGATTGGGATTTGAATTAAATGCTAAAATGAAGCCACGAGTGAGGTTGGGGAATCTGTAATATGAACATAGTGGCATTCAGTTAGAATGCGTTCATTCCTAAGTATAGCAGATATAAGCTATAAGGTTGGATTCCTTTTAACCTTCTGTGGTGTAGTGGTAGCGCCTTGACTTAGTAATCATAAGTCCTAGGTTCGAGTCCCGGTCGGGGTAAAAAATGATTCATGTTTTCACATATGTAATGTGCTTATTTGATAATTTCATGGCCCGAATGAGATTGGGATTTGAATTAAATGCTAAAATGAAGCCACGAGTGAGGTTGGGGAATCTGTAATATGAACATAGTGGCATTCAGTTAGAATGCGTTCATTCCTAAGTATAGCAGATATAAGCTATAAGGTTGGATTCCTTTTAACCTTCTGTGGTGTAGTGGTAGCGCCTTGACTTAGTAATCATAAGTCCTAGGTTCGAGTCCCGGTCGGGGTA
>JAXCGZ010011025.1:0-11106 GCA_037179515.1 Halocaridina rubra
GTCATTACTTTTCCTCATTGCAGTTACTTAAAATTTACAAAGGTCTTATCCGCCCCTGCTTAGAATACTGTTCACACATCTGGGGTGCTTCTTCCTTTACTTATCTTCTTGATGGGGTTGAATCTAAGGCAGTCAGACTCATTAATGATCCTCTCTTACTTCTAACCAGGATTCTCTCTCTCTTTGCCGTAAGGTATCTTCGCTTTCGCTTTTCTATCGCTACTACTTCCATCGCTGCTCTGATGAGTTGGCGAGTTGCATCCCTCCTCCACTGCCGAGGTCGCGTAACACTCGCCAAGCGGCCTCATCTCACAGGTACTGTGTGGAGATTTGTAGCTCGCGGATTGGTCGGTGCAGCGACTGCTTCTTCCCATCTACCTCCAGACTCTGGAACTCTCTTCCTCCTTCTGTCTTTCCTAATTCTTATGACCTTTCATCCTTCAAAAAGCAGATCTATCGTCATCTCAGAGCCTAGTCCTCCATATCTCTGGGTCCTCTGTACTTTGACTGATTTTTCTGTCTGTTGTTTTCCTTTGTGTGACATGACCTCATCTCTGCCTTGCTCTTAATCTTTTTCTTTTCCTTCATCTAGGTATTTTCTCATGCCCAGGCCTTTACTGATGAGGGCAGTTTCTGCCTGTCCCGGTGTTACAGTCGAAAAAAAAATAAAAAATATATATATATATATATATATATATATATATATATATATATATATATATATATATATATATATATATATATATTATGAGAAAGTTTTATATGACAGGAAATTCTATAGCTCTAGTTTTTTTTTCTTTTTAATGAAACGGTATGAATCATTTCACCCAAATTTTGATTATTTTAGGTAATGTCTTATTGTCAACATTTTCCTTCAATTCAGTATGACGTTTCTAAATTTTAAAAAGACGTCAAGTACATTTTTCAATACTAATATAATTTTACATTTGTGTAAAAAATACAGCTTTTTTTTCAGACTGCATTATATTTTACATTCCTTAATATTTTCTCTAATATAACGATGTAAATATTTTAATGTCTATTTATATTTGTAATTTAACTAACCCTCGCTCTGAAACGAAAATGATGATGTAAGCAAAAAATGACTGATTGTATTTATAATGTAACTATAATATTTAGTAAATAACTGATTCTATTTAGTTCCTGTAAATACGTCACGGATTACCTTTATCTACCAAAGTCTAAGACGGTTGCCTTCTTGCGAATGACTTGTTCTGGCAGATGCATATCATTATCCTGAGTTCATGCCCTTGCTATCTTAAGGGGGTTTACACGGTCAAACGGTTCGTCGAACGCGGTTCGACCAGACGCCACAGTGTTTGAAGTGATGTTCAACCGCTGTGAACGGGGTATTTGGTTGTCGACACACGTTCGACTAAACGTGTTCGACAACCAAATACCCCGTTCACACGATCGAACACTATCTTCCACAACACTTTTGTCATTACACCGCGTTCGACGCAACCGTTTGACCGTGTAAACCGCCCTTAAGAAAATGTCCATTCTATTCTAGTTGAATATTGAAATATAGAAGAAATATAATTATTGGATATTAAATCTCATTGTCATGATACACACATATATACACACACACGCGTAGCCAGAGTAGCTAACATAATGCGTATGTTTGTGGTGGTCCATCTGTATGCCAACAGTATCTGGCGTTTCCGGGTGGACACCCATCCAAGTACTGACCAGACCCATAGGGGCTTAACTTCGATGATCTAGTTAAAAGCGACGTACCTACCATGGTATGGCCCTTGGCAATAATAATAATAATAATAATAATAATAATAATAATAATAATAATAATAATAATAATTATAATAATACTTATTATTATTATTCAGGTTTGGTTCCGGTTTTACGTCACGGACTCCCTTTTCAACCTAGGGCTAGGACGGTTGCCTTCTTGCGAAGGACTTGTTTTGGCAGATGTAATCGTTACCCTGAGTGCATGCCCTTGCTAACCTCAGACCGTGACGAGGCTCGAACACTCGAGCTGACGCCTCAGAGTCGCGGACGCTACCGATTGAGCCACGGTGAATAATAATAATAATAATAATAATAATAATAATAATAATAATAATAATAATAATAATAATAATAATAACAATTATTATTATTATTATTATTATTATTATTATTATTAGTATTATTATTATTAACCGCACACCACGACAAAACAAAACAAAAATAATATTTGACGACAAACAAGTCTTGCGCATTATACGCCTCTTTATGTCTGCAGAATATGAGATTCATTCTGGATAATCATATTTACTCTTGCAATATTGGCAAACTGTTGCGCAACCAAATCATTCTTGGAGGAGTATTATTACTGTTGACTGAATCATGGCCTGAAAATATTATATTAAATTCCAATAAAGGGAAATCAATACGTACTCTTTTTTTCAGTTTACGAGAGTGGTTGTGCCTCCGAGGTTTCTGTGATTGAAGGGAATATATTGAAAAGGAGTTACAAAGGAGATTTTTTTTTCTGTTATGAGGTTTCAATCGTATTTTAATATTAGTATATTCGGAATGTGTGGTTTCTGGAAGATGAGATTCTCACGTGGGGAAAATCTTAAATTGTGTGTTCTGTAAAAGTTATAAAAAAAACCACACACACACTTATATATGAATCATATATTACCCCTGACAGGAACTTAAACCTAAGACACATAATTGCTGTGCCAAGGCGCTACCAAAGCATTCAGAAAGAAAGCTTTCATTACGAGTAAAGCAGATAGAGTTGAAGTTAGCTTCATCTCTTAAGAACTTCACTGGTGTGGTTGGTAGCTCGTTGCCACAGTAAGTTCGAGTCCCTGTCAGGGGTATTGTGATTTTTGTTTTCATATATGTTATTGTGTCTATTTGATTTTATGCACACACACACACACACACACACACACACACACACACACACACACACACACACACACACACACACACACACACACACACACACACACACCAGAGGTGGAGCCATCACATCACATTACCTAATTTTTTGTGTAAGCTGGGGAAAGCTCTTAAGCCGTTTACCTGATCCTGTGGTTCTATATATTGTTAAAATCAGTATCCTTCCCATTTATATTAACTAGTTAGTTAGTTTGATACACGAAATAATTGAATAATAAAAGAAAAAAAAATTACCAAATATCCACCTGTCAACAGTACTGAGTTAAGTTGCCAAGTAGTACAGCTGTCTTATTTTCTTCATTTTTTTGCTTTTCTTTTAGCTTTCTCCTTTACTATTTTTTTATTATTTTGTATATATATTGAGTTAAATGTAAAGTCTAATCTTGTGATAACATATCTTGGTTAGCAAGTCAGTTTATCAGTTAGGAAGAATATATAACAGAAACAGGTGGGTGCCTCCTCAGACACAAATTCGAATTTTCCTTCAGGTTTGACTTTTGTTTTTCTTTTTCTTTTTATACTTAAATTACCATGGTCAAGTTTTTAAGTTAAGATGTGTGTTACCGGAAAGGAGACAAACTGAGTCACTAAATAGCACTTATATGGAGATATAAAAATTCTGTGTGAAGCTAAATTAGAAGTTTTTCTCTTTTCTTTTTTTTCTTTTTTTTCCTCTTTCTCGTCTTCTTTCTATATTCTGTGAGAGGGAGAACATAAAAATGAAGCCATCTCTGTCCCAAACCTCTCCCACCCATGGGTCGGGAGAAGGGGTAGTCATCAGGGGACTTAAACAGAGAATCAAGAAGTTAGAGGAAATAGTTATAAGCCTTGATAATAAATTCGGAATATGGATGGAGAAATGAAAGAGAATGAAACACTCAGAGAGCAAATAAGATCTTTGGAGGAAGCAAATAAAGCACAAGGGCAGGAGAGAAAGGAACTAGAAAAAAGAATAAAGAAGCTGGAAGGGGAAAAGAGTCAACTAGAATCTAGAATTTCTAAACAAGAAGATAAAAACAAACAGCTGAATGACAACCTAAAGGAATTAGATGTTAGTTCACTGCTCTCTTCTGAGAGAGACGAGATTGCTGCTTGGAATGTCCAGATTAAGGAAAACATTGAACAGTTCAGAAAAGAGTTCCAGGAGCTGAATATGGAAAATGATGCCATGAAAACGTCCTTTGCTGATGCACTAAAGGGGAATGTGGCAGTAAAAGAGGCTGTAAAGGTGGTGGCACTGGAAAACATACAAACAGTTGACTATAAAGAGACAGTAATCGAAAAAATGAAAGACGTTGTGATGGAAAGGGCAAACCCACTCATCAGACAGGCACTTGATAAGGAGAAGACAGTGGTAATCTCAGGCATAAGTGAATCCCAGGAGCCAACATGGCAGGGGAGACTTGAAGAAAATAAAGCTAGGGTTGTAGACCTGATAAGAAAGCTTGGAGTAGTATGTGGTCCTGAGGATATTGTAAACATACACCAACTAGGTAAATATTCGAGGGAAGGAAAGCCGAGACCAACAAAAGTAACCTTTGAGAGAGGGGAAACATGTAGGGAAATATTGTTGAGAAAAAAAAGTCTAAAAGACCTTCAAGAATGCAAAGAAGTGTTCATTAGACGATACAGAACACAGAAAGAGATGGGAAAGATCAAAAACTTGTTGCAAGAGGCAAGAAGGTTAAATGATGAAAGAAATGAAGAAGAGAAGAAAAATTTTCGTTACAGAATACTTCCAGACAAAGGGGAGATAAAGAAGATAATGACAGAAGATCAGGGGATGGGGCCTCATTAAGACTGTTATACACAAATGCTGATGGATTAGCTGGTAAGGAAATAGAATTAAAAGATAGGATTCACAACAGTAAGGCAGATATAGTAGCAATTACAGAGACTAAGTTGAGTGAGGACATAAACAGTGTCACAGTTTTTCCTAAGGGCTTCAGAATACTAAGGGTTGAAAGATGTGAGAGGACTGGTGGAGGGATAGCGCTGCTCATAAGTGAGAGGATTCAAGTTGAAGAAATAAACTTGGCTATAGAAAGTGAGTTCAGGGAATTTCTTGTTGCTCGCATAAATACTGGTGCCAGAAATACGCAATCTCGGTTATGATGAGAGGCTGAGGGAATTAGACTTGCCATCACTCGAAGCTAGAAGAGTAAGGGGGGATATGGTGACAGTCTTTAAATTCCTTCATGGTTATGATAGAGTGGATAGGGATCGATATTTCGATATGGCTGGCTCTAGAACTAGAGGTCATAGTTTGAAGCTTCGTAAGAAAACTTGTTTGCAGGATGTAAGGAAATACTTTTTCAGTGTAAGAGTAGTTGATAATTAGAATTCTCTAAGTGAGGAGGTAGTTAATGCTATCTCAATCCATAGTTTTAAGGACAGGTACAATAAGTATCACTAAGTCTAAAATTGAACCGATCAGGAGACGGGAAGATACGAGCTTTGGGCTCTTTCCCGTAATCACAATTAGGTAATTAGGTAATCAGGTAATCACACACACACACACACACACACACACACACACACACACACACACCATAAAATCCTGCAGAGTATTGTGAGTACAAAAACTAATATTTGTTGTAAGGCGAGACTGTTCATATTAAAGGAAGAAAATTGAGAACTTTTTCGTGAGAAGAGAGAGAAGCTGCCATCCAGTTTCTGCCTTGAGGGAAATCTAGAAGAGTTGCCAGACGTGGAGCCTCACACCACATTACCTAATTTTTTGTGTAAACTGGGGAAAGCTCTTGAGCCGTTTTACCTGATCCTGTGGTTCTATATATTGTTAAAAACAGTATCCTTCCCATTTATATTAACTAGTAGTTAGTTTGATACACGAAAAGAATTGAATAATAAAAGAAAAAAAAATTACCAAATACCCACCCGTCAACAGTACTGAGTTAAGTTGCCAAGTAGTACAGCAGTCCTATTTTCTTCATTTTTTTTTTCTTTTTTGCTTTTCTTTTAGCTTTCTCGTTTGCTATTTTGTTATTTTGTATATATATTGAGTTAAATGTAAAGTCTAAATCCCGTGATAACATATCTTGGTTAGCAAGTCAGTTTATCAGTTAGGAAGAATATATAACAGAAACAGGTGGGTGCCACCTCGGACACAAGTTCGAATTTTCCTTCAGGTTTGACTTTTGTTTTTCTTTTTCTTTTTATACGTAAATTACCATGGTCAAGTTTTTAAGTTAAGATGTGTGTTACCAGAAAGGAGACAAACTGAGTCACTAAATAGCACTTATATGGAGATATAAAAATTCTGTGTGAAGGTAAATTAGAAGTTTTTTCTCTTTTCTTTTTTTTCCTTTTTTTCCTCTTTCTCGTCTTCTTTCTATATTCTGTGAGAGGGAGAACATAAAAATGAAGCCATCTCTGTCCCAAACCTCTCCCACCCATGGGTCGGGAGAAGGGGTAGTCATCAGAGGACTTAAACAGAGAATCAAGAAGTTAGAGGAAATGGTTACAAGCCTTGATGATAAAATTCGGAATATGGATGGAGAAATGAAAGAGAATGAAACACTCAGAGAACAAATAAGATCTTTGGAGGAAGCAAATAAAGCACAAGGGCAGGAGAGAAAGGAACTAGAAAAAAGAATAAAGAAGCTGGAAGGGGAAAAGAGTCAACTAGAATCTAGAATTTCTAATCAAGAAGATAAAAACAAACAGCTAAATGACAACCTAAAGGAATTAGATGTTAGTTCACTGCTATCTTCTGAGAGAGACGAGATTGCTGCTTGGAATGTTCAGATTAAGGAAAACATTGAACAGTTCAGAAAAGAGTTCCAGGAGCTGAATATGGAAAATGATGCCATGAAAACGTCCTTTGCTGATGCACTAAAGGGGAATGTGGCAGTAAAAGAGGCTGTAAAGGTGGTGGCACTGGAAAACATACAAACAGTTGACTATAAAGAGACAGTAATCGAAAAAATGAAAGACGTTGTGATGGAAAGGGCAAACCCACTCATCAGACAGGCACTTGATAAGGAGAAGACAGTGGTAATCTCAGGCATAAGTGAATCCCAGGAGCCAACATGGCAGGGGAGACTTGAAGAAAATAAAGCTAGGGTTGTAGACCTGATAAGAAAGCTTGGAGTAGTATGTGGTCCTGAGGATATTGTAAACATACACCAACTAGGTAAATATTCGAGGGAAGGAAAGCCGAGACCAACAAAAGTAACCTTTGAGAGAGGGGAGACATGTAGGGAAATATTGTTGAGAAAAAAAAGTCTAAAAGACCTTCAAGAATGCAAAGAAGTGTTCATTAGACGATACAGAACACAGGAAGAGATGGGAAAGATCAAAAACTTGTTGCAAGAGGCAAGAAGGTTAAATGATGAAAGAAATGAAGAAGAGAAGAAAAATTTTCGTTACGGAATACTTCCAGACAAAGGGGAGATAAAGAAGATAATGACAGAAGATCAGGGGATGGGGCCTCATTAAGATTGTTATACACAAATGCTGATGGAGTAGCTGGTAAGGCAGTAGAATTAAAAGATAGGATTCACAACAGTAAGGCAGATATAGTAGCAATTACAGAGACTAAGTTGAGTGAGGACATAAACAGTGTCACAGTTTTTCCTAAGGGCTTCAGAATACTAAGGGTCGAAAGATCTGAGAGGACTGGTGGAGGGATAGCACTGCTCATAAGTGAGAGGATTCAAGTTGAAGAGATAAACTTGGCTATAGAAAGTGAGTTCAGGGAATTTCTTGTTGCTCGCATAAATACTGGGTCAGAGAGCATTATAATAACTGTTGTATACAACCCACCAAGGAACCAAAATAGGCTTGAAATTTATGAGGAAAGTCATATAGGTACGATTGAAGTCATAAACTCAGTTGTTAACATGGCGCGGGAGAAAAAATGTAGGATTTTGATTATGGGAGACTTTAATCATAAAGAGATAGATTGGATAAATCTTGACCCACACAGTGGTGAGGACTCCTTTGGGGCAAGATTCCTAGATTGCGTACAAGGGAATTTCCTACACCAACATGTAATGGAACCAACAAGAGCCAGGGGTGGGGATGAGCCATCACTACTTGATCTGGTGTTCACAGATAATGTGTTGGATATTGAAAATATTGAGTATGAACCACCAATTGGAAAGAGTGACCACTGTGTGTTGTTGATGGAGTATATCATTGAAGACATTCTTCCTGAGAGTAGAGGCACTGAGGACATGAGGAGGAACTATCAGAAAGGAGATTACATCAAAATGAATGAGCTTTTTGCAGTTATTGACTGGAGAACCTTATTTTACAATAAATCTGTACAAGAAATGTATGACATCTTTTGTGAGAAATATGGGAAGATTGTAGAATGCTGCATACCTGTCACCAAAGTAGGTGTAATTCATGCCAGAGAGAAATGGTTCGATAATGGGTGTAAAAGAGCTAAGGAGTGGAGAGACAAATGCTGGAAAAGGTATAGGAGGAGAAAAAACATAAATGCCTGGCAAACCTACAAAAGAGCAAGAAATGACTACCTAAGCAAAAGGAGAGAGGCAGAGAAAGATTATGAGAGGGACATCACCAGGAAGGCGAAAGAAAATCCCAAGCTTTTCCACAGCTTTATCAGAGGAAAACTGAAGGTAAAAGAACAGGTTTTAAGGCTAAAGAGAGCGGATGGAAGCATCACTGAGACGGACGAAGAGATCTGCAAAGAATTGAACAAGGAGTTTCAGTCAGTATTTACAGTAGAAAATACCCCACCCCCTCAGATTGCAGTGATAGAAGCCCAAGGGCCGGTATTAGAGAACATCAACCTTACAGCCACAGAGGTATGCAAGGCGCTGATGGATTTAGATGTTCATAAAGCTACAGGTCCTGATGACATATCCCCTCATGTGCTTAAAAAATGCGCAAACACAATATCAGTGGCACTAAGTATCATATTTAAGGAGTCATTGGAGTCGGGGGAGATTCCAAGATGCTGGAAACAAGCAAATGTGATACCTATCTTCAAAAAGGGAAGGAGGGATACGGCTCTGAACTATAGACCAGTTTCCTTGACCAGCATAGTTTGCAAACTTATGGAGAAACTACTAAGGAAACATATCTCTCTTCACTTGGAATCCTTCAACTTTTTGTCAGTGAGGCAACATGGCTTCAGAGAAGGAAGATCAACAGTAACAAACTTATTAGAATTTTATGATGAGGTAAGCCAAATCTTACAGGAAAGAGAGGGCTGGGCAGATTGCATATTCCTAGACTTCCAGAAAGCGTTTGACACTGTTCCACATGGGAGACTTATTAGGAAGCTGCAATCAATGGCTAGAATAGGTGGAAATGTCTTGGAATGGATAAAAACTTACTTAGAAGGAAGGGAACAGAGGGTTAGAGTAAGACACTCAGTGTCTGATTGGAGAAGAGTTAGTAGTGGAGTTCCACAGGGTTCAGTTTTAGGGCCACTTTTGTTCCTTGTATATGTAAATGACCTACCAGAGTCTGTAAATTCATTCATGAATATGTTTGCAGATGATGCAAAGATTGTGAAGAAAGTAAAAAACGAGAACAATGGTAGAGAACTTCAGGAGGATCTAAATAATCTGCATGAGTGGTCAGAAAAGTGGCTAATGAAATTCAATACCTCAAAATGTAAGGTAATGAGAATGGGTACAAGTGCAAGAAGGCCCAAGCTTGACTACTCGGTGGCTGGAGTACAACTTCAGGAGACAGAAAATGAGAGAGATCTAGGAGTAAACATATTGGCAGATTTGTCTCCAGAAATACATATAAATGGCGTAGTAAGGGCAGCATATGCATTCTTATCAAATGTAAGGGTAGCCTTCAGGCACATGGACAAGGAAATGTTCAGAAATATTTATGTAACCTATGTGAGGCCAAAACTCGAATATGCAGCCCCCTTCTGGAATCCGCACTTGAAAAAGCACATAGCTAAGCTTGAAAAAGTTCAAAGACATGCCACGAAACTGGTGCCAGAAATACGCAATCTCGGTTATGATGAGAGGCTGAGGGAATTAGACTTGCCATCACTCGAAGCTAGAAGAGTAAGGGGGGATATGGTGACAGTCTTTAAATTCCTTCATGGTTATGATAGAGTGGATAGGGATCGATATTTCGATATGGCTGGCTCTAGAACTAGAGGTCATAGTTTGAAGCTTCGGAAGAAAACTTGTTTGCAGGATGTAAGGAAATACTTTTTCAGTGTAAGAGTAGTTGATAATTGGAATTCGCTAAGCGAGGAGGTAGTTAATGCTACCTCAATCCATAGTTTTAAGGACAGGTATGATAAGTATCACTAAGTCTAAAAATGGAACCGATCAGGAGACGGGAAGATACGAGCTTTGGGCTCTTTCCCGTAAACACAATTAGGTAATCAATTAGGTAATCACAGCCTTCAGGCACATGGGCGAGGAGATGTTCAGAAATATTTATGTTACCTATGTGAGGCCAAAACTCGAATATGCAGCCCCCTTTTGGAATCCGCACTTGAAAAAGCACATAGCTAAGCTTGAAAAAGTTCAAAGACATGCCACGAAACTGGTGCCAGAAATACGCAATCTCAGTTATGATGAGAGGCTGAGGGAATTAGACTTACCATCACTCGAAACTAGAAGAGTGAGGGGGGATATGGTGACAGTCTTTAAATTCCTTCATGGTTATGATAGAGTGGATAGGGATCGATATTTTGATATGGCTGGCTCTAGAACTAGAGGTCATAGTTTGAAGCTTCGTAAGAAAACTTCTTTGCAGGATGTAAGGAAATACTTTTTCAGTGGAAGAGTAGTTGATAATTGGAATTGGCTAAGCGAGGAGGATGTTAATGCTATCTCAATCCATAGTTTTAAGGACAGGTATGATAAGTATCACTAAGTCTAAAATGGAACCGATCAGGAGACGGGAAGATACGAGCTTTGGGCTCTTTCCCGTAAACACGATTAGGCAATCACAATTAGGTAATCACACACACACACACATATATATATATATATATATATATATATATATATATATATATATATATATATATATATATATATATATATATATATATATATATATATATATATATATATATATATATATATATATATATATATATATATATATAGATATATATATATATACAGATATATAGATATATAGATATATAGATATATAGATATATAGATATAT
>JAXCGZ010011026.1:0-5000 GCA_037179515.1 Halocaridina rubra
AATAATAATTGTGGTGATCTGTCTATCACACACAGTTTCATTAGTTATACCTTGTGTGTGTTTTATTGTAATACCATAAGTAATATTGTATCTACCTACATGAATATATTCATTGAGAGACTATATTATAACAATCATTTATTTTGTCATTAATTTCATCATTTTCTCATGAATAATTGGAATTTGTTTGTAAAGCTAATCTAAATCTTAGGAAATCCTTAATTATGTATAATATGATAAAATTATATACTTTTATTTTAGAATGTGATGCTCGTCTGATTTGTTTACAGAACGGACGAGGACTCGCTCTGAGGACAGCATCAGGTGATGACCTATTGTTAGAGACTCATAAAATTCGTGTAAATTTACGGGCCTCCCATTTCGCCCCTTGGACTAGTGCTGTCGAATTTGTCAAGCAGTGACTCTATTTTAATATTGTATAAAGTTTTTGGATTTTGAACAATTATTATTTTGTTATTGTGTTGTTTGTTTTTGATGTGTCCAGCAGTCGTGCCTGGAGCTATAACTCTTTGTTACTAAAGTAAAATTTAACCTTTTCTTTTGGGCTGAAATATTGCTCCATTATAATATTAACTTTTTTTCAATATAATTTTATATTTTATCGATGAGTCTTTCATTTAAGCCTGGATTTATGCAGTGTTCAGTTAATATTATTTAGTGTATTTGTGTTATTAACCAGTGGGAGTTCTCCACTAACCATTAAGCAAACGTAACTCATGCCCTTCCCCTTTAGTACCGTACAGTTTGTCTTATATTTAATTATAAGCCAGTAAGTTTTAGCCCAACTTTATTTGAAGTTGGTGGAGTAAATATTTTTGTGTACGGTAGCCTGCAAAAAACAGAGTAGACTATTCATTGACCAGGTGAAAGCAGGCATTCTGGGAATAGTCACCACATATTCTAGTTTTTTCTGGTCCTTCGAACCGGATATGGTGCCTAGCCTAGCTAGCATACTTTACTACATTTACTGAATGGAATTTGGAATAGGCTACCTTTGGTATTGTTTTTGAACTTTGATATTAAAACACTGCGCATAAATCCATGGCATATTTTTTGTGATATCACTGCTGATGTCGAATTCTTTAGTCCAAGGGAAGGTTTAGATTAGCTATTTGAATACATGCGTGTGTAATCAAGTGTACCTAGGATATAAATATTATAATCCTAGTGAATTCTGGTACTAGTTTAGTTTGGCCACCTAGCCAAAATTATTGTGATTTGTATAAGGTAAAGATTAATCCAGCAAGATGTCTTTACCATCAATTGATGAAAGTAAAGCGTTTGAACTTTACAAGGTTGTAACCGACGATCTGACAGATATGCTCAGTTCTATAGAACATGACCTGAAAGCGTCTCCTCCACCATCCTTACGGTCGTTACAGTTTTCAGAAGCAGAACTTACAAAGTTGTACGAGTCCATTGATGTACATTGGACAGCTAGTCAAGATGCTATTGATAGTACCCAGCTTAGCCAAGTTTCTAGAGAGCACAGAACTCTGAAACGTAATGCCTATAAAGTGCTCATACAAATTAAGACAGCTATAGATGATCATTTGTCCTTTGGTAGTCAAGCACAAGCTACAACTAGTCAAGCTTCTAGTCAGACAGTAGTACCTGCTAGACCCCTTCCACACCCTAAGTTGCCTGAGATTAAGATTCCTGAATTTGATGGTCAGTTGAGTCAGTGGAATTGCTTTTGGGATTCCTTTAGTAGTTTAATTGATAATCGGCAAGACATTGACCCAGTATTGAAATTTAGCATGCTCAGATCTTATTTGAGAGGTAAAGCTTATAGAACCATTGAAGGTCTTCCCATAACTAGTGGTAATTACAGTATAGCATTAAGTTTGTTGAGAAAAAGCTTTGCCGACAATGACCTTTTGTTGCAACAATTACATTTAGATTTGATGAACATCAAACCCCCTGAACATAATTTAACTGAGTTGACTGAATTTCACTTAACATTTCAACGTTTGTTGATGCAAATAGAGGGTGTAACCCAAGTACCTTGTGATGACTACCTAATAAAAGACATAATTGCTAAGAAACTTAGTCCTAAAACTTTAGAGTACCTTTTTAATAAGTACAGTACTTATACTTTGACTATTACACAATTGAAGGATGGTATTGGACACCTTATCAAGGTCATGGAATGTTCTCGTATTCTCTCTGATCAGTCTAGGAATAAGCAAGGTTCACATTCTGATGCACATTCCAAAACTAAAGTAGTAACTAGTCAGAATTCTAGTACAAATTCTAATCATAGGTTTAGTACAGTACCTAAACAAGCAGTTGTGTCCCAGACTCAAAATAAGTCTAGTTCGTCATCTAGCAATTCAAGTACTTGGAACAAACCTTGTCTCTTTTGTAAGGATATTCATAATACTAAGTTTTGTTCTAATTACGCAACTCATGAAGCCAGGAAGAACAGAGTTAGAGAGTTAGAACTATGTTTCGTGTGTATGCAGAAAGGCCATAGAGCCTCACAGTGTAGAGAGACGGCCGCGTGTAGAAATTGTAATGGCAAACATCATACCTTTCTCTGCATGAAACTAACCAACCGTAGTACTGCAGTTAATCAAGTGTCAGTTGCGTCTAATGCCCCAACAGTTATTAATAATGGAACTAACCTTAACAGTAACATTCCCACTAATCAAGTAGTAGTGGATGATGAGTTTAGAATCCTGTCAGGAAGAGATGACAGTGTCGCTAATTCTGTTCAAACAGACGTCCAGACTAATAATGTTCCACTTCCTTCAGTAGCACTTCCTACAGCAATTGTTAAGATTTCTGGTGCTGGGGTACGTGAAACAGTTAGGATGTTTTTAGATACCGGCGCTCAACGGTCTTTCATTCATTCTGCAGTAGTAAAGCGCCTTAAACTCAATCCAGTGTTTCGTATCTCACTTAAACTGACTTCATTTGGTAATCAAGCCGAAAACATTTTGTGTGACGTCATTCGTGTTGTAGTACGTATTGGTACACAACGTATTCCGATTTATGCTGTCGTCTATGATAAGGTTAACACTACGTTATATGTACCTGGCATTGCTAGTGTTGCAGAAACACTCACAAAAAAGGGGATCAAACTGGCAGATCCTAACGTTGAGTCTGATGTGATCAGTGACATAAGTATGGTAATTGGTGCAGATTACTATTCTAGATTTGTGACCAACCATACTTTCTATTCTGGAATTACACTTTTGTCTAGTCCAGCAGGTTCGATTATCTTTGGACCTATGCCAAAGTGGGCAATTAGTTCTCAGACAGTTAACACAGTTAATGGGCAGCATGTGCTTTGTGCTCGTGTAGGAGTACAAACCCTTGAGTCCGAAGTTCAGAACCTTTGGAATTTAGATGTTATTGGTATTAAGAATGAAACTTTAACACCTGAGGAAGTACAATCAGTGAGTCATTTTGAGTCCACTTGCCAGAAGGCCGACAATCAGTATTTTGTGGAATTACCCTTTAAGGGCACTGAGAGACCAGCAACTAACTATAGAAGAGCTTATGGTCAGCTCATGTCACTAGCTAAATCCTTTGCAACTCGCCCAGAACTTTATGGACAATACTCAGAGATTTTTAATGAGTACATTGAATTGGGATTCATTGAGAAAATTGATAACCCTACAGTTACAGATGGGTTGACTCATTACTTGCCTCATCATCCAGTCTACAAGAATTCTCCTACCACTCCTATTAGAGTAGTGTTTAATGCTTCTAGTAGAGCTGATTCACAGTCAAAGAGTCTGAATGAATGTTTACTAACAGGCCCAAGCCTAACCCATAAACTTGTTGATTCACTCATTGAATTTCGTACTAACCCTGTAGCTGCTGTATCAGACATTTCCAAAGCCTTCCTACGTATAGGTATTTTGCCAAACTGCAGAGATTTCTGTAGATTCTTGTGGTTCGAGGATGAAACACTTCAGAAGGTAGTTACCTATAGATTTAAAGTAGTACTCTTTGGTACAACATCATTTCCCTTTTTGCTTCAGAAAACACTCACATATCATTTGGAGACACATTCACATCCAGTAGCTAAGTCTCTGATCTCTCATTTCTATGTAGATAACTTTGTTTGTACCTATTCAGACTCTGAACAGTTAAAAACAGAGTATCCCATAGTAAATTCTATTTTAGCAGAAGCCTCTATGCCATTACAAGGTTGGGTGAGCAATGATGTAAAATTTAATGATGAAGTAGGTGTTAATCATGACCAATTGGATCTGAATAATGTAAATGTTTTAGGAATTTCTTGGAATGTTGTAAGCGATGAAATCAAATTGTACTCCAGTAAGAAAGTGTGCAAGGAGGAGTGTGTGCATCACCAAATCACCAAGAGATTAGTTGTATCTGTAATTGCTAGTGTATTTGATCCTTTAGGATTGTTATCACCAATCTTGATCAAAGGAAAGTTATTCATTTCAAAATTATGGAGAAGTAAGTGTTCTTGGGATGAACCTTTCCCAGAACCTTTAGTACAAGAATTTTCAGTTATTTGCAGAGATTTGAATCAGGTGTCAACCATTCAATATCCTAGATTTGTAATTGTCCCTGGTGTATCAGATTTGCACATATTTTGTGATTCATCTAAAGTAGCTTATGGATTAGGACAAATGTTGTCAGGACTTAGGAAGCAGTTTTGGATCTCTAAAGGTAGAGTTATTGTGAAGAAAATATTAAACCCATGTATTTTGTGTAAAAAGGCAGTTGGCAAGACGATCTCTCAACCAGGTCCCCCTCCTTTACCAGAGGAAAGAGTCAGATTTGTTAGACCCTTCAACTCAGTTGGAGTAGGATAGGTTGTAAATGATGCCTTTAAATTTTCTGTTTTTGTTCTACACTTTATTTTGTTTGTACATGTGATTTATTTAGCTTCCTACCCTTTTTGGGGGGAGAGTGTGGTGATCTGTCTATCACACACAGTTTCATTAGTTATACCTTGTGTGTGTTTTATTGTAATACCATAAGTAATA
>JAXCGZ010011027.1:0-11017 GCA_037179515.1 Halocaridina rubra
AACTGCCTAGGTATTGGAAGAGGCTTCCAAGAATGTAGCTGTTGACCCTCTCCTCATCTAATAAATCTGATAAACACAAGTTGACATAAGTGCCAGAGTGGGATCTGGACAATATAGCAGAAAGTTTATTTTGATATAAAACTTTGACACACTGACCCTCAGGCTATTGCCCTCAAGCACTTCACACTGTCCAGACAAAGAATGATCAGGAAGATATATGGCCGTACCCTGAGCGAATTACTAATGTTAAACAAGAAACATGTACATCTATAGTTTATTTAAAAAAAAACAGAGGGGGGAGGGAAATAGGACGTCAAGCCAGAATCTTTTCTCATGACTTGCCGAGATCATAGAATATATCAAGAACCAAAGGCTCTCTTTAGTACGATGTTACGATGTCGACTTTAGGTCTGCACTGCCTTTCTTCTGTTGAAAAAGGTCCCATAGAAGAGTGAAAAATTTAAACTATAGACTCTGAGGATGTAGTTCTTGAAAGCAAATTATTAAATAAAGTGTTACGTAAATATTTGATAGCTTAATAAAAATAAATAAAAATTGAAGAAAAGTATGTGCTCAAGAAGTTGGCCGTTTTTCAGTCAAATTACCAATAAAAATGATTAGCCATATCGGAAACCTCGGACCATGAGGTAGTCTCTTTCAGTATAAAAGAATAAGTAGTAGTTGTAGTAGTAGTAGTAGTAGTAGTAGTATATGTGGTAATAATTGTGATATTTGTAGTAGGTGGCGGTGGTAATTGCAGTAATTGTATTAGGAGATGATAGCAATTGTAGGTAAGAGGTGTGATGAGTGCCATCGATGTTGTCACATATAATAATAATAATAATAATAATAATAATAATAATAATAATAATAATAATAATAATAATAATCAACAACAACAACAACAACAACAACAACAACAACAACAACAACAACAACAACAACAACAACAACAACAACAACAACAACAACAACAACAACAACAACAACAACAACAACAATAACAATAACAATAACAATAATAATAATAATAATAATAATAATAATAATAATAATAATAATAAGAAGAAGAAGAAGAAGAAGAAGAAGAAGAAGTAAATAATAAATAGATAGATAAATAAGACAGTAAAGAGGAGACAAATGAAGAGGGAGTACAAGATTAGCAAATATCATGTAACCAAGTCATCATTCTCCTTACATATCTGTCTATGCACAGAAACCCCATTCCTCCTTGTAAGGAGGGTGGCCAAGCCAATGAATACTCATTCTCCACGAGCCACAACACACCTTAATCACTCTTCCTCTTCGCTCCGCTCAGTCGTAGCCCTTATATTGTAGCATTTGAAATAACTTTTTTATTATTATTATTATTTAATCACCTTTTTTTTTAAATACCTACTCTTTCATGGTCTTCAATTCTCTTTATCCCTCACCACTTCTTTTTCCAGCTCTTTTACTATAATTGCCCCTCCCTACTACTTCTGGCTACCACTCCCCCACCTGTGTGCCGCATCACAGGCAATAAAATCTGCACAGATGCCACAACTAAAGAAGGCTAGATCAGAAGGGAAAATTGCCTTTTTTAAACATACGAAACTCATCGTGAAAGAACGATATAACACCGAGAGTGTGGCTGATGCTGTGGGTGCTGTGGGTGGCGTGGATGAGGAGTTGACCTGGATCGGTGGTGCGGAGGTGGGGGGTGCGGGAGTGGGGGTGCGGGAGAGTGATATGTCATCACCCGCACCCTCTCCTGCCGTGTCTCCTGCCACGGGAACAATAAAACGCTCCCACCCTAAACCAGTAAATGGCCGGAAGTACCCTGTAAGATTTGGTAGAAGTAAATAGTAATAGTAACAGTAAATAGTAATGTAAAAGTAGTGTAATTTATTTCTTCACCATGGCTGTATATAGATACCTCCCATACTATTCCATTAGTGATGATGAACTAATAAGGCTAACAAACAACGACAAAGTACTTCCCAATTATTTATGTATCAATGAGCTTGATAAGATGGTATTTAACCCACTTGATCTTGAAAATGAAATAGATTTGTTTTTGAATAATGAAACCAACACTTTTTCAATTTATATATACTTAAATGAACTGTATTCAAATTTAAATAAATCTAATGCATTTTCGGTTTTGTGCATGAACATTAGAAGTCTATCAAATAATCTTCAAATATTTGTTGATCAATGTTTAGCAGAAAATAATATATGTGATGTAATGGGTTTTTCGGAGACTAGGCTGGATAATGATATTGAAATAGTTCGAGTGTTATAAAGGAGTGCAGTTTGATGGAACGATTCATTGAATGTGTTAGTGTACAGGTACATAACGGTAAGGAAAATTGCTTCTTTGAATCTGTATATAGACCACCAAAGGGGGAACATGCCTGAATTCCTTGAAGCTTTACTGCAAGTATTTGATTTTGCAGCAAGAAAGAAGTACAAAACTATTTATTTATTCGGTGATTGGAACTTAGATTTGTTCAAAGTAAATAATCAAAGAGTAACTGATTTTATAAACTTAATGTATTCACGTGGCTGCTTTCCAATAACTACTAAACCTACGAGAGTAACTGAAAATAGTGCATCTCTAATCGATCATATCTGGACCACAAATCTTGAAGACAACATAAGTAATTACATAGTGTACACAAACATAACAGATCATTTCGCAGTATACTCCCAGTTTAAAAAAGAAGAACATAAATTTGATGCATATGTAGAAAAAAGACATTACTCTGATGATAACATAGCTAAATTTACTAGAGATATATCACATGAAAAATGGCAACATATCATAGACCTAAATAATGCAAATGAAGCTTTTAATAAATTTCACTGTACAATTAGAGATAAATTCCTAGACTGCTTTCCTCTAAGAAAATCGACTGTAAATAATAAAAACAACAGATGCCCACACATAATTGCAGGATTAAAAAATAGTATCAAAGAAAAACAGCGATTAGAAAGGCTTGCATCAAAATGGCCTTTGTCTTTTGGAACCAGATATAAAGCTTACAGGAACAAATTAGTAACACTACTCCGAGCTGCAAAAAACAGATATTTTCAGGATAAGCTTAAGAAGGAACAAGGAAACAGCAAGTCCACCTGGAATACAATAAACAGCCTAATGGGACGAAAACAAATTAATCATTCAAAGGAAATCAAATTAAAAACGATAATGACCACACTGCTAACATCTTTAACAATCATTTCTTAACTATAGCACAACTAACACAGGAACAACAAAATGTTCAACAAAACTCACACCGACAGTTTCTTAATAATCCACCAGACTTTTCGTTTTACTTGTATCCTGCTACAAGGGAGGAAGTCACTAAATATATAAAAACCTTAAAACCAAATACAGCGTCGGGATATGATGAAATTCCATCAAAACTACACCAGGTCACTGCCCATTACATTGGTACACCACTTACCCACATAATCAATCTATGTTTTCAGCAAGGATGTTTTCCAGACAAACTAAAAAGTGCGAAAGTAATACCTATATTTAAGTCAGGCACTGTGGATGATGAAAATAACTATAGACCTATATCAATCTTACCGTCCTTAAGTAAAGTGTTTGAAAAAGCGATTGTTCACAGACTTAAAGAATTCCTTGAAAAGTTCAACCTATTATCAAAAAATCAATACGGATTCCGTAATAATAAGATCACTGAAAAAGCAATAATGAACTTTACAAGTGATGTTTATCAAAATTTGGAAAATAAAATCTTTGTTGCAGGGGTTTTCCTAGACTTGTCCAAAGCATTTGACTCATTAGACCATGATATACTAATAGAAAAACTAACTTGTGTGGGTTTTAGAGGAACACCATTACAGTTATTTAAGAGGTACTTGAAAAAATAGAAAACAAGCCGTCTATTGTAAACGGAAAGCATCTTTGATGCAAACTATTGAGAGGGGAGTACCACAGGGATCAATACTGGGCCCATTGTTATTTTTAGTTTATATAAATGATATTTCCAATGCTAGTAATAAATTCAAATGTATTCTTTATGCAGATGACTCCAACCTTCTCTTGCATGATAATAACCTTGACCACCTGCATTATGTTTTAAATAGTGAACTAGAAAAAATTAACAACTGGGTCTCTGTTAATAAATTAAAGCTAAATCTTTCCAAAACTGACTATATCTTATTTCAAAATAGATCTGTAGTACACAATATTGGTCAAGTTAATATGAATGGGTTTAAGTTAAAAGAGTTGCTTGTAAGAGATTTTTGGGAGTAATTATTGATGAAAATTTAAGTTGGAAATATCATATTCAATCTGTCTGCTCAAAACTGTCCAAGACGGAATTTTGTATAAGATTTGCCATGACCTGACAAATGAGGCCTTAAAATGCATATACTATTCCGTGTTATCCTCATATTATATACTGTCTGTCCATCTGGGGTTGTACTTGGCCGTCAATTGTAAGGGATGTATTTGTAACTCAGAGAAGACTGATCAGAACTATTACATATAGTGGAAAATATGACTCATCTTCCTCTTTATTCAAGGAGCTAAACTTGCTTAAATTTAATTACTTGATAAATATTTCTGTCTTATTATTATACATAGTGATGTTAATGATAACAGAAAATTATTTAGAGTTATTCAACACAACCATGGAACCATAGGTAACAATATTAATTTGATATGTCCACAGCCGAGAACAACCTTGTACAAATTTTCTATTCACTGTTTTGGCCCAAAATGTTGGAATGCATTACCAGAAGATTTAAAAACAATAACTGGCACAACTTTATTTAAAAAGAAACTCAAACATCATTTATTTACTAGGCATAATCAAGCAGCTGTTGATTAATAATTAATACAGTATTGGTGTATCATTAAGTCCAGGTTAAGGTCAGGCTACTGTTTTGTTTTATTACAAGATAAGTATGAGATTGCTATGTTGGAGCTTTTGTTAACTATTGCCGTCATACTTTAAATTATGCGAAATGTATATTAGACTGCCTACCAAGGAGCTCTTCCTCAGCAGGTTAGTGCCTCTGAATATAATGTGATTACCTAATTGTGATTACCTAATTGTGTTTACGGGAAAGAGCCCAAAGCTCGTATCTTCCCGTCTCCTCATCGGTTCCATTTTAGACTTAGTGATACTTATCATACCTGTCCTTAAAACTATGGATTGAGATAGCATTAACTACCTCCTCGCTTAGCGAATTCCAATTATCAACTACTCTTACACTGAAAAAGCATTTCCTTACATCCTGCAAAGAAGTTTTCTTACGAAGCTTCAAACTATGACCTCTAGTTCTAGAGCCAGCCATATCGAAATATCGATCCCTATCCACTCTATCATAACCATGAAGGAATTTAAAGACTGTCACCATATCCCCCCTTACTCTTCTAGCTTCGAGTGATGGTAAGTCTAATTCCCTCAGCCTCTCATCATAACTGAGATTGCGTATTTCTGGCACCAGTTTCGTGGCATGTCTTTGAACTTTTTCAAGCTTAGCTATGTGCTTTTTCAAGTGCGGATTCCAAAAGGGGGCTGCATATTCGAGTTTTGGCCTCACATAGGTTACATAAATATTTCTGAACATTTCCTTGTCCATGTGCCTGAAGGCTACCCTTACATTTGATAAGAATGCATATGCTGCCCTTACTATGCCATTTATATGTATTTCTGGAGACAAATCTGCCAGTATGTTTACTCCTAGGTCTCTCTCATTTTCTGTCTCTTGAAGTTGTACTCCAGCCACCGAGTAGTCAAGCTTGGGCCTTCTTGCACTTGTACCCATTCTCATTACCTTACATTTTGGAGTATTGAATTTCATTAGCCACTTTTCTGACCACTCATGCAGATTATTTAGATCCTCCTGAAGTTCTCTACCATTGTTTTCGTTTTTTACTTTCTTCACAATCTTTGCATCATCTGCAAACATATTCATGAATGAATTTACAGACTCTGGTAGGTCATTTACATATACAAGGAACAAAAGTGGCCCTAAAACTGAACCCTGTGGAACTCCACTACTAACTCTTCTCCATTCAGACACTGAGTGTGTATGTATCCTAAATATTTGGCCATAAAATCTATGACTATGACTATGACTATGACAAAAGCCGTGAGAATAGTTTTAAGGCCTCTAGTATATAACATAACATAGTAAGAAAATACACCAGACAGTTGTACGGGCCATAAGTATATAACATAACATAGTAAGAAAATACACCAGACAGTTGTACGAGCCATAAGTGTATATATATATATATATATATATATATATATATATATATATATATATATATATATATATATATATATATATATATATATATATACAGTGTTAACCCGGTTATTTGCGTTTCTTGGTTCGCATTCTCACTCTATCGCGGATTTTTTTTGGATAAATTATTATTTTATTTTATGGGTATACGCAAAAATATTAAAATATTGAAAAAAAAAAAAATTCAGTATTTTAATTTTTTTATTGACAATTTTTTTTCATTATTTAATTGATAAAAAAAAATTATTTCCCAGCCTACGAATAATAAAACAGTAAAAAAATAGTCAAAAACATAAATTTAGATATACGTACGTACAGTATAACTCACAGTACAGGGCATTGCATCATGCGAAATAGTGTCCGATAGCGTACAATGTATTGGGGTCACAGCTACGTGAGCTAGCATATATATTTATATTTAAAGTAGTTTCATGATTTTATTGATAAAAAAAACGCATTTCTTAGCCTAAGAATAATAAAACAGTAAAAAATAGGAAACAGTAATGCACCACGTAAAATACGATACCGGTATCAGTGTTTCGGAAAACGCAAAGGCTCTCACATACGTGACCTAGTGAATATTAAAATTTTCATTATTTTATTGATAAAACAAGTATTTCCTAGCCTAAGAATAATAAAACAGTAAAAATTAATAAAAAAAAACCATAAAGTACTAAAAGTATTTCACCATGTAAAATACGATACAGCTATCAACGTTTCGGAAACGAAAAGGCTCTCACCCACGTGACCTGGTGAATATTAAAATTTTCATTATTTTATTGATAAAACAAGTATTTCCTAGCCTAAGAATAATAAAACAGTAAAAAAATAAAAAACATAAAGTACTAACAGTATTTCACCATGTAAAATACGATACCGCTATCAATGTTTCGGAAACGAAAAGGGTCTCACCTACGTGAGATAGTTCATGGAATGCTATTGGCTGAAAGGTCGGGAGACAACGAATCACAGAATTGTTTTTCAATATTTTCTGTATCATGGGGTCTGATTGGCTTTTTCATTGCAGTTTGCTTTTCCCTCCAATTTCCAATGTGCCGCCTCACTCGCTCAGTCTAACTCACGTGTGCGCCGTTCTCGTTGTGCTTACTAATACGTTTTGCTTGTGATTTTTTTTACTCGCATATTTTAACCTTTGCAATGCCTCCCAAGCATCCTTCATCTTCTAAGGCTTCTTGTAGTGAGCCTAAGCAGCAAAGGAAAATGTTAACCATTGTAGATAAAGTGAAACTCTTAGATATGTTGAAAGAAGGAAAAAGGTTTGTGGATGTCGGCCGCTATTTTGGGCTCAATGAATCTACTGTGCCTTACATAAAAAAGGACGATTCAAAGATCAGGAAAACAGCAAGCATTTCTTTTAATAAATCAGCGAAGAGGCTCCTCGTATCACCCCGCAATAAGGCAGTAGTGCGGATGGAAGCTGCTTTGGCCCTGTGGATTGCTGATTGCAGAAAGAAAAACATCAGCTTAGACACCAATATCATACAAACAAAGGCAAAGAAGCTGTACGAGACATTCACTGCAAATGAACCCGATGACGACAGTGGCGACCTTGGAGAGGAGGGGAGAGAAGAAGATATCGACGACCCACAACCAGGACCCTCCAGCGATTCTCCATCGAGGATACAACCGTTCGTTGCTAGCAGGGGATGGTTCTTCAAATTTCAAAAACGCTATGGCTTAAAGAGCGTTTCAGTTTATGGCGAGGCTGCCTCTGCAGATACAGCTGCCACAGAAAATTACGTCAAGAATGACTTCAAGAAAATTATCACTGAAGGGGAATATGTTCCTGAGCAAGTCTTCAACATGGATGAGACTGGGTTATTTTGGAAGAGAATGCCATCTCGCACTTTTCTCTTCAAGGAAGAAGCTAAAGCCCCGGGATTTAAAGCGCACAAAGATCGCGTTACCCTCATCATGTGCGGGAATGCTGCGGGCTTCATGTTAAAGCCCGGGCTTATCTACAAGTCAAAGAACCCTAGGGCTTTGAAGAACAAGAATAAGAACCTGCTGCCAGTGTATTGGATGCATAACCCCAAGGCCTGGATCATGAAAAGCCTCACATTGGACTGGTTTCACCAATGCTTTATCCCTCAGGTAAAACTTTATCTTGCAGAAAAAGGCCTTGAATTTAAAGTCCTTCTTTTGATGGATAATGCTGATGGCCACGCAACCAATCTCCAATATGACGGTGTTCAAGTTGAGTTCCTGCCACTGAATACGACATCACTGATTCAGCCGATGGATCAAGGCGTTATTCGTGCATTCAAGGCCCTATACACACGAAATGCCCTGACGAACCTAGTTGATTCAGTGGATTCGGATAAAGACTTCTCATTGAAGACTTACTGGCGTAATTACACGATTGCCACATGCCTAAAAAATATTCAGAAAGCAATCAATGAGATGAAGTCGGCCACAATCAATGCCAGCTGGAAGAAAATGTGGCCCGAAATCATCCACGACTACAAGGGATTTGCTCCTGTCGAGGTGCAGAAGGCGGCAGTTGCGAAAGCTGTGAAGTTGGCTGCATTGCTAGGAGGAGAAGGCTTTAAAGATATGACTCCTGAAGATGTGAATGAACTGATTGACTGCCACTAGCAGCCTTTGAGTGATGAAGACTTGGATGAAATGACGAAATCAGCTAGCGAAGAAGAGGAAGAACTTGAGGAATCGCACGAACCAACTGAAGAACCTGGCTTTACACTCGAACGTTTGGCAGCCATGTATGAACATTATAAAGCACTCCAACAACTTTCGCAGGAATATGACGATAATATGGTTCATTAGGTGACCTTCTGTAATTTTCTCGACGATGCCATGACTCCTTACAATGCCATCCTCCAACAAATGAAGAAACACCAACAGCAACTCCCCATTACCATGTTCTTCTCCCCCAAAAAGCAACCGTAAAGCTTTTATTGGCTGGGAAATAATTTCCTCCGGGGTCGAGAATGATGATCATCACCTCATTCACGGTAAGTTTACCTATCATGTACATATGAATGTCATGTCATCATCACCTCATTCACCGTAATATTATCTATCACTTTCATAAAAATTTACGTTGCGTGCTGTTATTTATAATGTAAAGGGTGTTTTTTTAACAGCGCAGGGAGGGTTTATACAGTTCGTAAACGAAAAAATAATTGTAAATGAGTATGTGTGTCACGCCATCATCACCTGATTCATCGTAATTTTATCTATCACTTTCATAAAAATTTACATTGCTTGCTGTTATTTATAATGTAAAGGGTGTTTTATTAACAGTGCAGGGAGGGTTTATACAGTACGTAAACGAAAAAATAATTATAAATGAGTATGTATGTCACATCATCATCACATTCACGGTAAGTTTTCCTATCACTTTCATAAAAAATTACGTTGCTTGCTGTTATTTATAATGTAAAGGGTGTTTTTTTAACAGTGCAGGGAGGGTTTATACAGTATGTAAACGCAAAAATAATTGTAAATATGTATGTATGTCACGTCATCATCACCTCATTCACCGTAATTTTATCTATCACTTTCATAAAAATTTACGTTGCTTGCTGTTATTTATAATGTAGAGGGTGTTTTTTTTAACAGTGCAGGGAGGGTTTATACAGTACGTAAACGAAAAAATAATTGTGATTACCTAATTGTGATTACCTAATTGTGTTTACGGGAAAGAGCCCAAAGCTCGTATCTTCCGGTTTCCTCATCGGTTCCATTTTATACTTAGTGATACTTATCATACCTGTCCTTAAAACTATGGATTGAGATAGCATTAACTACCTCCTCGCTTAGCCAATTCCAATTATCAACTACTCTTACACTGAAAAAGTATTTCCTTACATCCTGCAAAGAAGTTTTCTTACGAAGCTTCAAACTAATGACCTCTAGTTCTAGAGCCAGCCATATAAAAATATCGATCCCTATCCACTCTATCATAACCATGAAGGAATTTAAAGACTGTCACCATATCCCCCCCTCACTCTTTTAGCTTCGAGTGATGGTAAGTCTAATTCCCTCAGCCTCTCATCATAACTGAGATTGTATGAGATTGTATGTATGTCACGTCATCATCACATTCACGGTAAGTTTTCCTATCACTTTCATAAAAATTTACGTTGCTTGCTGTTATCTATAATGTTAAGGGTGTTTTTTTAGCAGTGCAGGGAGGGTTTATACAGTACGTAAACGAAAAAATAATTGTAAATGAGTATGTATGTCACGTCATCATCACATTCACGGTAAGTTTTCCTATCACTTTCATGTAAATTTATGCTTGCATGCTGTTATCTATGAAGTAAAGGGTGGTATATTAACAGTACAGGGACGGTTTATACAGTGTAAACGTAAAAATATATTAAAATATCTATGTACATATAGGCTGATCCTACTTCGCGGATTTCTTGGTTCGCGCCGGGTCCCGGAATCGAACTACCGCAATAAGTGAGGCAACATTGTATATATGTTTCTACTCTACTAGGAATGCGTGAATATTTTTATAACGAATGTTTATGGCTACGTAAGATAAGTAATACACTTGAAAGTAGAAAGAATCTGAAAGTTCTTTCAATTTCCTTACGATGCCATGACCATACATATATATATATATATATATATATATATATATATATATATATATATATATATATATATATATATATATATATATATATATATATATATATATATATATATATATATATATATATATATATATATATAT
>JAXCGZ010011028.1:0-2500 GCA_037179515.1 Halocaridina rubra
GAGGGAATACCTTCTCTCTCTCTCTCTCTCTCTCATAAGCCTTTTTATATACATAAGCCACTTTTCCCCTTATAAGGTGAGTGGCTGAGTAAAGGAATAATGCTCTGACTTTCTGGGAAGAGAAAGTACAGAGAAGGGTTCTTTCATTCCCTTCGCTCCGCCCCACTTAGTCTACTCTTACGACACGCAGGGGAACATGGAGGAAGTATTCTAACCCCCTCCCTCAAGAGCTCATATGTATGTATATGTGTGTACATGTGTGCATGTATGTGTATATGTATATGTATGTGTATATGTATTTATATGTATATATGTATGTATATGTGTATATGTATATGTATGTGCATGTCTATATGTATCAATAATTACTACTTTTGATTCATAACTCTATCTATATACAAAAGCTGTAGTAATGGTAATAATAATAATAATAATAATAATAATAATAATAATAATAATAATAATAATAATAATAATAATAATAGTAATAATAATAATGATAATAATAATAATAATGATAATAATAATAATGATGATGATAATAATAATCATGATGGTGGTAGCAATGGTTGTGATAATAGTGATAATGGATTAATTGACGTAATTCTCTCTCACGTACATAATTTGAAGGGTGGAGAGGGGGAGAGGCTTTCAGTCTTTCTCTTTCTTTTCCTTCCAAATTTATCCTCCATTATATGGCACTGTGTTTATGTGTATGTATGTATGTATGTTCAGGTTTATATGTGTACGTATATGCAATTAAGTACATGCACTTTCCTCTGCTGTGTTACCCTCAGATGACAATGATGTGTATGAGTATGCATGGATGTGTCTTTATCTGTAGTAAGGACGAATAACTCCTTTTGCTGAAATGAATACCACAAACTCTCCTCTCTCTCTCTCTCTCTCTCTCTCTCTCTCTCTCTCTCTCTCTCTCTCTCTCTCTCTCCTTGATATGTATGGCTATGAAGCCCCAGTGGTGTTTCTATTGCTCATCTAATTAATGCATGCATGTATATATATATATATATATATATATATATATATATATATATATATATATATATATATATATATATATATATGTGTGTGTGTGTGTGTATGTATGTGTGTGTATATATATATGTATGTACCTACTTATTATTCTAACCTGAAAATTGTTATTCTATATCTGCTTCAAATTGTCTGCAGTGGTACGGAATTTAAATGATAGCACTCAACAAGGGCTATTGAAAATATTGTCACAATGATTACTCTTCAAGTACTCTTCAATTATTACACTATATTTTATTATTAATTATGATATTTTAAATTAATTGCATTTAATTATTTATTATTAATTATGATATTTTAAATTAATTGCAAATTCTATTAGTATGTTATTTTTACATAACCACATAGATTGTAATGTTATCAACTACAATATGACTGGGAGTGCCCATGTGCACATGTCCCCATGTACAGTTATCTGAATAAAAAAAAAAAAAAAAAAAAAAAAAAAAAAAAAAAAAAAAAAAGATATCGTGACAAGGCGAATATGTGCCGCCTTCAAATAAGCACAGTCACTGCTGCCTTGAAGGAAGCCTATTTAGACAAAGGCTAGGTCTGCAACCAATAATTGCAGCGTAGAAGAGAACTGGAGCCCTCACCACGTAATATCCAAGAAATAACCATGGAAAGTCAGACAAAAACATGGCGATCCATGATGGCCTACGTCCGAGCGGATACGGCACTGCGGTAAGGTAAGGTAATACTACTAATAATAAAATAGATGATTATTTATATTACTCTCAATGTTAACAGTAATTAATACTGTTACTATTATTATCATTATATCAAAGGGAATACCACTCAACAAAAAATATCTGAAAATAGAAAATATTACTTTTAAAATAATAAGCGATGAAATTACTGAATAAACTTGCGCGCACAAATTAAAAAAAAATCCATATATCCATAAAATTACATAAAAAATATATACAAAAAATATGATAAAAATAAATTGCAAAATGAAGATATAGCTAAAACAATAACAACAACAACAACAACAACAACAACAATAATAATAATAATAATAATAATAATAACGTTTGAGTCTGCTCTCACAAAACATCGAAAAAAAAAAACAAGTAAAACAAATGAAACAATATAATTAACGAATGATATTCCAACCGGAGAAGGACTAACCAAACCACACCTAACCTAACCTGTATTTTCTTAATTAAGGGTGTGAAAGTAAATATATACCACAATTTCTTACAGCAATACCTAAAGCATGAGGAGATATAAGTGGCGTCAGTCTCAGTTAACACAACAAATTGAACGATTACAAAATTATTTATGTGAAGACAATAGTGGCGAAGTATCCTCACAAGATTAGAGAGAGAGAGAGAGAGAGAGAGAGAGAGAGAGAGAGAGAGACTACACTAATTGAACCTGTCGGCATTCTCCCAGCATGACGTCTATCAAATAAGTTCGCTTCCCCCCTACATATCACCAT
>JAXCGZ010011028.1:7500-10977 GCA_037179515.1 Halocaridina rubra
AATGGGGGAAAGTGGGCGATGAATGGGAAAGTGGGCGATGAATGGGAGATAGAATAGAATGGGGAAAGTGGGCGATGAATGGGAGATAGAATAGAATGGGAAAATGGGCGATGAATGGGAGATAGAATAGAATTGGAAAGTGGGCGATGAATGGGAGATAGAATAGAATGGGAAAGTGGGCGATGAATGGGAGATAGAATAGAATGGGAAAGTGGGCGATGAATGGGAGATAGAATAGAATGGGAAAGTGGGCGATGAATGGGATAGAATAGAATGGGAAAGTGGGCGATGAATGGGGGAAAGTGGGCGATGAATGGGAGATAGAATAGAATGGGAATAATATGGGAGATGAAATGGGAAATTTGCAAACGATATTTAAACAAATTGTGTTGAAGTTAATTGGCTCTTTTTATTTAGCTTTACAGTAGTCTCCGAGGCAAAATGGTAGCGTCCGCGACTCTGAGGCGGTAGGTCGAGGGTTCGCGCCCCGATACGGACTGAGGTTAATAAGGGGATACCTCAGGGTAACGATTACATCTGCCAAAATAAGTCCTTAGCAAGAAGGCGACCGTCCTAGTCCTTAGCATAAAAGGGAGTTCGTGACGTGAAAAGCGAATCATATATATATATATATATATATATATATATATATATATATATATATATATATATATATATATATATATATCTATATATATATATATATCTTTACAGATAATTTGTTTGCTATTTTATCAATTCCATCCATTAGTATGAGAGTTTTCGTGTCTATTTAAACGAGCCTATGAGCTGTGGAGATTTCAACCGATATGCATCACGCTTATATATGAAAATAATCATTCTGAACATGAAATGAAAGATAGGGACATAGAAATTATATATATATATATATATATATATATATATATATATATATATATATATATATATATATATATATATATATATATAACACTGAACTGTTAACATACAGTCTAAAATGGTAGGAAAAGCCCATTAAATTAAACAGCGAAAATAAAGTTCCGGTTTTACGTCACGGACTCCCTTTTCAACCAAGGGCTAGGACGGTTGCCTTCTTGCAAAGGACTTGTTTTGGCAGATGTAATCCTTACCCTGAGTGCATGCCCTTGCTAACTTAAGACCGTGACGGGGCGCGAACCCTCGACCTGACGCCTCAGAGTCGCTGACGCAACCGCTTGAGCCACGGCGACTACATAAATAAAACAGCGAAAATAAATATATAAAATGCACTTATCAATTGTACTTTGAGAAGGTGACCAGTTAAGGTAACGAAATTAATAAGTACTTTTCATATATTTATTTTCGCAGTTTTATTTAATGGGCTTTTCCTACCATCCATATATATATATATATATATATATATATATATATATATATATATATATATATATATATATATATATATATATATATAATGGCGAGAAAAACTCCCCCAGATCAATGATGGAAAGCCCGAGGGTAGCAAAAGAGCAAAACAGAAGCCTGAAAAGTAATGTTAAAGTAGAACAACAATAAAAGCCATTTTCACACTACAACCTAAACGGAGCTGTTTGTTTACATAAACACTTTGCCACTACAACCTATATTCAGCGGTTGTTAAAATATACAGTGATACTACAACCTATATAAAGCTGTTATATTTAAAACACATATTTGATAACAAGGAATAAATCAAATTTTTATGTGCCAGTATGCACATCTATAAAATCAATAAAATGCATTTTCATAATACAACCTACCTTCAGAATTTTATATATAAAACACACTGACAAATAAGAATGATTTTATATATAAAATACACTGACAAATAAGAATGATTTTATATATAAAACACACTGACAAATAAGAATAATTTTATATATAAAACACACTGACAAATAAGAATGATTTTATATATAAAACACACTGACAAATAAGAATGATTTTATATATAAAACACACTGACAAATAAGAATGATTTTATATATAAAACACACTGACAAATAAGAATAATTTTATATATAAAACACACTGATAGATAAGAATGATTTTATATATAAAACACATTGACAAATAAGAATGATTTTATATTTTAAAAACAATAAATCTTATTATAAAGATTGAATTATATATATTTTAGAATAGGCATTTATATATCGGAGGGCGTGTCTGTGTTCACATGTCCCCACGTGCAGTTATTGGAATTAAAAAATAATATTATTTTGACAAGCGCGTATGAATACATAAGTCAAATACGTGTATGAATAGGAATACTGACTCAAGTAATTTCATAAAATCATATACCAGACTTAGATACATTAATATATATATATATATATATATATATATATATATATATATATATATATATATATATATATAAACTCCAATCTTCCCTACGTGTCGTAAAAGTATACTAAATGGAGCAGAGTGATTGGATGGGGACCCCTCCTTTTTATTTTCCTCCCACAAAGATTAAGATTTTTGCTTTGACTCAGCCCCCTCTAAGGGGAGTATGGCTTTAGGACGAGTATATATATATATATATATATATATATATATATATATATATATATATATATATATATATATATATATATATATATATATATATACACGTAAAATTCTACATATCCATATATACATCAGAAGTATGGAATATATATATATATATATATATATATATATATATATATATATATATATATATATATATATATATATATATATATAATAATAATAATAATAATAACTTAATATTTCGTAAAATCAAATACAAAGCTTAGAAATTTGTGTATGCATTAATTCGTGATAAACACGAGAGTATATGAATACACTCTGATTCCAAAAAAATAATTTTACTGTACCAGTGTGACACCAGTACAGGAAAGGAAATTTTCCCACATAGGGCCCGGGCACCAGGAAAAGGAGAAAAAGTGAAGAGAAAGATTTGGGGAGTGTTGTGACTTGTCGGATGCGAAGGGATAGTAATAGATGTGCAACGCATGCGGCAGAGTAAGATTAAGGAGTCTGAATGTGCATAAATATGTCAGAAACACATATGTGTACAAATAATTAACTCAAAAGAGTTAATATTATCATATACAAAGCTTAGGAGTTGGGGTTTGCGGTAGCGCAGTGGTTAGAGCACTCGATTCGGGAAGTGACAAACCCGATTTCGAACCCACCTGTGGGCGTTAGGAAGGACATCCAGCCTTAACTCCCTAGGTTCAATCTATGTCCACCCAAATCAATATGAGATTAATAGTAATATTAAAATTGTTAATAGACAACATATAAAGACTTAGGAGTGTGTATAAAAATACTACGTCAATAAAAGTATGTCCAGATATACTAACAGAAGATGTGAAATAACAAAAGCAAAAGAGAAGGAAACTTCGAAAAAAAATTCCCAAACTGAAAACTTTTTCTTTACTTTCAAAAAGAGCCATCGACAAATCATATAGGAGTGAGCTT
>JAXCGZ010011029.1:0-7500 GCA_037179515.1 Halocaridina rubra
TATATATATATATATATATATATATATATATATATATATATATATATATATATATATATATATATATATATATATATATATATATATATATATATATATATATATATATATATATAACCAATAAGCACATTATATATGTGAAAACATGAATCATTTTTTTTTACCCCGACCGGGACTCGAACCTAGGACTTATGATTACTAAGTCAAGGCGCTACCACTACACCACAGAAGGTTAAAAGGAACCCAACCTTATAGCTTATATCTGCTATACTAAGGAATGAACGCATTCTAACTGAATGCCACATGTTCATATTACAGATTCCCCAACCTCACTCGTGGCTTCATTTTAGCATTTAATTCAATTCCCAATCTCATTCGGGCCATGAAATAACCAATAAGCACATTATATATGTGAAAACATGAATCATTTTTTTACCCCGACCGGGACTCGAACCTAGGACTTATGATTACTAAGTCAAGGCGCTACCACTACACCACAGAAGGTTAAAAGGAACCCAACCTTATAGCTTATATCTGCTATACTAAGGAATGAACGCATTCTAACTGAATGCCACATGTTCATATTACAGATTCCCCAACCTCACTCGTGGCTTCATTTTAGCATTTAATTCAATTCCCAATCTCATTCGGGCCATGAAATAACCAATAAGCACATTATATATGTGAAAACATGAATCATTTTTTTACCCCGACCGGGACTCGAACCTAGGACTTATGATTACTAAGTCAAGGCGCTACCACTACACCACAGAAGGTTAAAAGGAACCCAACCTTATAGCTTATATCTGCTATACTAAGGAATGAACGCATTCTAACTGAATGCCACATGTTCATATTACAGATTCCCCAACCTCACTCGTGGCTTCATTTTAGCATTTAATTCAATTCCCAATCTCATTCGGGCCATGAAATAACCAATAAGCACATTATATATGTGAAAACATGAATCATTTTTTTACCCCGACCGGGACTCGAACCTAGGACTTATGATTACTAAGTCAAGGCGCTACCACTACACCACAGAAGGTTAAAAGGAACCCAACCTTATAGCTTATATCTGCTATACTAAGGAATGAACGCATTCTAACTGAATGCCACATGTTCATATTACAGATTCCCCAACCTCACTCGTGGCTTCATTTTAGCATTTAATTCAATTCCCAATCTCATTCGGGCCATGAAATAACCAATAAGCACATTATATATGTGAAAACATGAATCATTTTTTTACCCCGACCGGGACTCGAACCTAGGACTTATGATTACTAAGTCAAGGCGCTACCACTACACCACAGAAGGTTAAAAGGAACCCAACCTTATAGCTTATATCTGCTATACTAAGGAATGAACGCATTCTAACTGAATGCCACATGTTCATATTACAGATTCCCCAACCTCACTCGTGGCTTCATTTTAGCATTTAATTCAATTCCCAATCTCATTCGGGCCATGAAATAACCAATAAGCACATTATATATGTGAAAACATGAATCATTTTTTTTACCCCGACCGGGACTCGAACCTAGGACTTATGATTACTAAGTCAAGGCGCTACCACTACACCACAGAAGGTTAAAAGGAACCCAACCTTATAGCTTATATCTGCTATACTAAGGAATGAACGCATTCTAACTGAATGCCACATGTTCATATTACAGATTCCCCAACCTCACTCGTGGCTTCATTTTAGCATTTAATTCAATTCCCAATCTCATTCGGGCCATGAAATAACCAATAAGCACATTATATATGTGAAAACATGAATCATTTTTTTTACCCCGACCGGGACTCGAACCTAGGACTTATGATTACTAAGTCAAGGCGCTACCACTACACCACAGAAGGTTAAAAGGAACCCAACCTTATAGCTTATATCTGCTATACTAAGGAATGAACGCATTCTAACTGAATGCCACATGTTCATATTACAGATTCCCCAACCTCACTCGTGGCTTCATTTTAGCATTTAATTCAATTCCCAATCTCATTCGGGCCATGAAATAACCAATAAGCACATTATATATGTGAAAACATGAATCATTTTTTTACCCCGACCGGGACTCGAACCTAGGACTTATGATTACTAAGTCAAGGCGCTACCACTACACCACAGAAGGTTAAAAGGAACCCAACCTTATAGCTTATATCTGCTATACTAAGGAATGAACGCATTCTAACTGAATGCCACATGTTCATATTACAGATTCCCCAACCTCACTCGTGGCTTCATTTTAGCATTTAATTCAATTCCCAATCTCATTCGGGCCATGAAATAACCAATAAGCACATTATATATGTGAAAACATGAATCATTTTTTTTACCCCGACCGGGACTCGAACCTAGGACTTATGATTACTAAGTCAAGGCGCTACCACTACACCACAGAAGGTTAAAAGGAACCCAACCTTATAGCTTATATCTGCTATACTTAGGAATGAACGCATTCTAACTGAATGCCACTATAGTTCATAGTTACGGATTCCCTTTAACCTTCTGTGGTGTAGTGGTAGCGCCTTGACTTAGTAATCATAAGTCCTAGGTTCGAGTCCCGGTCGGGGTAAAAAATGATTCATGTTTTCACATATATAATGTGCTTATTGGTTATTTCATGGCCCGAATGAGATTGGGAATTGAATTAAATGCTAAAATGAAGCCACGAGTGAGGTTGGGGAATCTGTAATATGAACATAGTGGCATTCAGTTAGAATGCGTTCATTCCTTAGTATAGCAGATATAAGCTATAAGGTTGGGTTCCTTTTAACCTTCTGTGGTGTAGTGGTAGCGCCTTGACTTAGTAATCATAAGTCCTAGGTTCGAGTCCCGGTCGGGGTAAAAAAATGATTCATGTTTTCACATATATAATGTGCTTATTGGTTATTTCATGGCCCGAATGAGATTGGGAATTGAATTAAATGCTAAAATGAAGCCACGAGTGAGGTTGGGGAATCTGTAATATGAACATGTGGCATTCAGTTAGAATGCGTTCATTCCTTAGTATAGCAGATATAAGCTATAAGGTTGGGTTCCTTTTAACCTTCTGTGGTGTAGTGGTAGCGCCTTGACTTAGTAATCATAAGTCCTAGGTTCGAGTCCCGGTCGGGGTAAAAAAAATGATTCATGTTTTCACATATATAATGTGCTTATTGGTTATTTCATGGCCCGAATGAGATTGGGAATTGAATTAAATGCTAAAATGAAGCCACGAGTGAGGTTGGGGAATCTGTAATATGAACATGTGGCATTCAGTTAGAATGCGTTCATTCCTTAGTATAGCAGATATAAGCTATAAGGTTGGGTTCCTTTTAACCTTCTGTGGTGTAGTGGTAGCGCCTTGACTTAGTAATCATAAGTCCTAGGTTCGAGTCCCGGTCGGGGTAAAAAAAATGATTCATGTTTTCACATATATAATGTGCTTATTGGTTATTTCATGGCCCGAATGAGATTGGGAATTGAATTAAATGCTAAAATGAAGCCACGAGTGAGGTTGGGGAATCTGTAATATGAACATGTGGCATTCAGTTAGAATGCGTTCATTCCTTAGTATAGCAGATATAAGCTATAAGGTTGGGTTCCTTTTAACCTTCTGTGGTGTAGTGGTAGCGCCTTGACTTAGTAATCATAAGTCCTAGGTTCGAGTCCCGGTCGGGGTAAAAAAAATGATTCATGTTTTCACATATATAATGTGCTTATTGGTTATTTCATGGCCCGAATGAGATTGGGAATTGAATTAAATGCTAAAATGAAGCCACGAGTGAGGTTGGGGAATCTGTAATATGAACATGTGGCATTCAGTTAGAATGCGTTCATTCCTTAGTATAGCAGATATAAGCTATAAGGTTGGGTTCCTTTTAACCTTCTGTGGTGTAGTGGTAGCGCCTTGACTTAGTAATCATAAGTCCTAGGTTCGAGTCCCGGTCGGGGTAAAAAAATGATTCATGTTTTCACATATATAATGTGCTTATTGGTTATTTCATGGCCCGAATGAGATTGGGAATTGAATTAAATGCTAAAATGAAGCCACGAGTGAGGTTGGGGAATCTGTAATATGAACATGTGGCATTCAGTTAGAATGCGTTCATTCCTTAGTATAGCAGATATAAGCTATAAGGTTGGGTTCCTTTTAACCTTCTGTGGTGTAGTGGTAGCGCCTTGACTTAGTAATCATAAGTCCTAGGTTCGAGTCCCGGTCGGGGTAAAAAAAATGATTCATGTTTTCACATATATAATGTGCTTATTGGTTATTTCATGGCCCGAATGAGATTGGGAATTGAATTAAATGCTAAAATGAAGCCACGAGTGAGGTTGGGGAATCTGTAATATGAACATGTGGCATTCAGTTAGAATGCGTTCATTCCTTAGTATAGCAGATATAAGCTATAAGGTTGGGTTCCTTTTAACCTTCTGTGGTGTAGTGGTAGCGCCTTGACTTAGTAATCATAAGTCCTAGGTTCGAGTCCCGGTCGGGGTAAAAAAATGATTCATGTTTTCACATATATAATGTGCTTATTGGTTATTTCATGGCCCGAATGAGATTGGGAATTGAATTAAATGCTAAAATGAAGCCACGAGTGAGGTTGGGGAATCTGTAATATGAACATGTGGCATTCAGTTAGAATGCGTTCATTCCTTAGTATAGCAGATATAAGCTATAAGGTTGGGTTCCTTTTAACCTTCTGTGGTGTAGTGGTAGCGCCTTGACTTAGTAATCATAAGTCCTAGGTTCGAGTCCCGGTCGGGGTAAAAAAAATGATTCATGTTTTCACATATATAATGTGCTTATTGGTTATTTCATGGCCCGAATGAGATTGGGAATTGAATTAAATGCTAAAATGAAGCCACGAGTGAGGTTGGGGAATCTGTAATATGAACATGTGGCATTCAGTTAGAATGCGTTCATTCCTTAGTATAGCAGATATAAGCTATAAGGTTGGGTTCCTTTTAACCTTCTGTGGTGTAGTGGTAGCGCCTTGACTTAGTAATCATAAGTCCTAGGTTCGAGTCCCGGTCGGGGTAAAAAAATGATTCATGTTTTCACATATATAATGTGCTTATTGGTTATTTCATGGCCCGAATGAGATTGGGAATTGAATTAAATGCTAAAATGAAGCCACGAGTGAGGTTGGGGAATCTGTAATATGAACATGTGGCATTCAGTTAGAATGCGTTCATTCCTTAGTATAGCAGATATAAGCTATAAGGTTGGGTTCCTTTTAACCTTCTGTGGTGTAGTGGTAGCGCCTTGACTTAGTAATCATAAGTCCTAGGTTCGAGTCCCGGTCGGGGTAAAAAAAATGATTCATGTTTTCACATATATAATGTGCTTATTGGTTATTTCATGGCCCGAATGAGATTGGGAATTGAATTAAATGCTAAAATGAAGCCACGAGTGAGGTTGGGGAATCTGTAATATGAACATGTGGCATTCAGTTAGAATGCGTTCATTCCTTAGTATAGCAGATATAAGCTATAAGGTTGGGTTCCTTTTAACCTTCTGTGGTGTAGTGGTAGCGCCTTGACTTAGTAATCATAAGTCCTAGGTTCGAGTCCCGGTCGGGGTAAAAAAAATGATTCATGTTTTCACATATATAATGTGCTTATTGGTTATTTCATGGCCCGAATGAGATTGGGAATTGAATTAAATGCTAAAATGAAGCCACGAGTGAGGTTGGGGAATCTGTAATATGAACATGTGGCATTCAGTTAGAATGCGTTCATTCCTTAGTATAGCAGATATAAGCTATAAGGTTGGGTTCCTTTTAACCTTCTGTGGTGTAGTGGTAGCGCCTTGACTTAGTAATCATAAGTCCTAGGTTCGAGTCCCGGTCGGGGTAAAAAAAATGATTCATGTTTTCACATATATAATGTGCTTATTGGTTATTTCATGGCCCGAATGAGATTGGGAATTGAATTAAATGCTAAAATGAAGCCACGAGTGAGGTTGGGGAATCTGTAATATGAACATGTGGCATTCAGTTAGAATGCGTTCATTCCTTAGTATAGCAGATATAAGCTATAAGGTTGGGTTCCTTTTAACCTTCTGTGGTGTAGTGGTAGCGCCTTGACTTAGTAATCATAAGTCCTAGGTTCGAGTCCCGGTCGGGGTAAAAAAAATGATTCATGTTTTCACATATATAATGTGCTTATTGGTTATTTCATGGCCCGAATGAGATTGGGAATTGAATTAAATGCTAAAATGAAGCCACGAGTGAGGTTGGGGAATCTGTAATATGAACATGTGGCATTCAGTTAGAATGCGTTCATTCCTTAGTATAGCAGATATAAGCTATAAGGTTGGGTTCCTTTTAACCTTCTGTGGTGTAGTGGTAGCGCCTTGACTTAGTAATCATAAGTCCTAGGTTCGAGTCCCGGTCGGGGTAAAAAAAATGATTCATGTTTTCACATATATAATGTGCTTATTGGTTATTTCATGGCCCGAATGAGATTGGGAATTGAATTAAATGCTAAAATGAAGCCACGAGTGAGGTTGGGGAATCTGTAATATGAACATGTGGCATTCAGTTAGAATGCGTTCATTCCTTAGTATAGCAGATATAAGCTATAAGGTTGGGTTCCTTTTAACCTTCTGTGGTGTAGTGGTAGCGCCTTGACTTAGTAATCATAAGTCCTAGGTTCGAGTCCCGGTCGGGGTAAAAAAAATGATTCATGTTTTCACATATATAATGTGCTTATTGGTTATTTCATGGCCCGAATGAGATTGGGAATTGAATTAAATGCTAAAATGAAGCCACGAGTGAGGTTGGGGAATCTGTAATATGAACATGTGGCATTCAGTTAGAATGCGTTCATTCCTTAGTATAGCAGATATAAGCTATAAGGTTGGGTTCCTTTTAACCTTCTGTGGTGTAGTGGTAGCGCCTTGACTTAGTAATCATAAGTCCTAGGTTCGAGTCCCGGTCGGGGTAAAAAAAATGATTCATGTTTTCACATATATAATGTGCTTATTGGTTATTTCATGGCCCGAATGAGATTGGGAATTGAATTAAATGCTAAAATGAAGCCACGAGTGAGGTTGGGGAATCTGTAATATGAACATGTGGCATTCAGTTAGAATGCGTTCATTCCTTAGTATAGCAGATATAAGCTATAAGGTTGGGTTCCTTTTAACCTTCTGTGGTGTAGTGGTAGCGCCTTGACTTAGTAATCATAAGTCCTAGGTTCGAGTCCCGGTCGGGGTAAAAAAAATGATTCATGTTTTCACATATATAATGTGCTTATTGGTTATTTCATGGCCCGAATGAGATTGGGAATTGAATTAAATGCTAAAATGAAGCCACGAGTGAGGTTGGGGAATCTGTAATATGAACATGTGGCATTCAGTTAGAATGCGTTCATTCCTTAGTATAGCAGATATAAGCTATAAGGTTGGGTTCCTTTTAACCTTCTGTGGTGTAGTGGTAGCGCCTTGACTTAGTAATCATAAGTCCTAGGTTCGAGTCCCGGTCGGGGTAAAAAAAATG
>JAXCGZ010011030.1:0-5000 GCA_037179515.1 Halocaridina rubra
TATATTATATTTATATATATATATATATATATATATATATATATATATATATATATATATATATGTATATATATATATATATATATATATATATATATATATATATATATATATATATATATATATATATATATATATATATATACACACACACACACACACATATATATATATATATATATATATATTTATATATATATATATATATATATATATATATATATATATATATATATATATATATATGTTATATTTATATATATATATATATATATATATATATATATATATATATATATATATATATATATATATATATATATATATATATATATATATATATATATATATATATATGCACACACACACACACATATATATATATATATATATATATATATATATATATATATATATATATATATATATATATATATATATATATACACACACACACACACACTGTCGTTGATGTATATCCTGTAATATTATACATAATACGTAATGCATAGAATGTTATATATTGGGAAATAAATACGTACGAGTATAATTCAGAACTCAAAAGCTCAGGGAAGAGATATTATATTTTTTACATTCAGAGAGTGATATAAATTTGTTAATTATTTACTACTTCTAACTTTTTACTACTACTACTACTACTACTACTACTACTACTACTACTACTACTACTACTACTACTACTACTACTACTACTACTACTACTACTACTACTACTACTACTACTACTACTACTACTACTACTACTACTACTACTACTACTACTACTACTACTACTACTACTACTACTAATAATAATAATAATAATAATAATAATAATAATAATAATAATAATAATAATAATAATAATAATAATAATAATAATAATAATAATAATAATGAAAATAATAGTAATAATAATAATAATAATAATAATAATAATAATAATAATAATAATAATAATAATAATAATAATAATATGGAATAATGTTGTAGACTTTGAACAATAAAATATCTCATACAACCAGTTTATGGAGATTCTTGACCAAATAGGTAAATGGAGAGATACACAGTACCTACAAATATAGACAGACAGTATAGATCGATCGATTAATGTATAGCTATATTGAAAGACATAGATTCATAGAGAGCTATATGGATATTCATAGATAGATCGATAGATAGGTAGATTGGTAGATAGATAAATAAAGTAACTACCAATACAAAATAATTATACCAACTCTAGAACATTATCATTCTAATACAGGGGTGGGGGTTATGGGATAGTTAATGAGGAGGCGGAGGGGGGATACAATAATGGATAGATTTTAGGGGGATGCCGCAATAGATAATGGGGGGTGTCTCCTTTTGGGGGCTGTATAGTGGGGTTGGTGACGCAGTAGGTACCATCTGTGCCTCCATAATGGCATTAAAGGGGTGTGAAGCCCCAGATTCACTAACTATTCCAAGAATTTTCTTATGCATGAAAGGGTGTGAAGCTCTAGATTCACTAACTGTTCTACGAATTATCGTAAACCTACTCAGTATTTGGGATATTATTGAATATATTCTCGTAAGCTCGGTTGTAAATACCTGAAATCGGACCCATTTTACACATAGGTAAAAAAGTGTAAATAATGTATATATTGGAATGAGGGACTATTTTTCATTTACCCTGGCGGTCTCCCCCTATTTGGGGGTAGCCGACATAAAAAAGAGAAACAATAAGGGGATTACTTTGCTCTATGGGCTTGTTTAATGTATTATATAAACTCAGTTTTGGGATTTTAACGAGTAACTGGAATAAACCCACTCATGTAACACTATATTTACCCAATCAAGTAACACATTTTCCCTTTAAAGTAACACATTATTTACCCAGTCAAGTAACATTTATTATCCCATTCAAGCAACACGTTGTTTACCCATTCAAGGAACACTATATTTACCCATTTAAGAATTCATATTTACCCATTCAAGTAACACTCCATTTACCCATTCATATTACGCTGTACTTATCCAAACAAGTTACTTCGCATATCTATTCAAGGAACACTACATTTCCCTAGTCGAATAACAGTACATTTCTCAAGTCAAGTAACACTATCTTCAGTGACCACTATATCTCCCAATTCAGGTAAATTAATTTATCCAGTCAAGTAACATTAAATTTTCTCTTTCAAGTAACAGTACATTTATCCAATCAAGTAACATTAAATCTTTCTTTCAAGTAATACTACATATACTATTACTATTAAAGAAATATTACAGTTATCTATTTATGTAACATTAGATTTACCCAGTCGAGGAACACTACATATGCCCAGTCAAGTAACACTGCTACTTAACCTTACTCTAATATTACAGCTTATATTCCTATGCATCACAGGGATGGAATACCTAGTCAAGTAACACTGCTACTGACACTGATGATGCTTGAAAATTGTTAGCTCTTCAGGTAACACTGCTTCTGAGACTTACTCTATCTCACGGATGTGACACATACCCATGCAGGTAACACTGCTTCTGTGGCATACTACATCTCAGGGATGTGACACTTACCAATGTAGGTAACACTACTACTATAGCCTACCGTATCTCATAACTGTGACACTTAACCAGTCCAGGTGACACTGCAATTGTTGCTTGCTGTATCTCAGGGATTTGACCTTTTTAATAAACTCAGGGAACACTGCTACTGAGACTTACTGTATCTCATATAAGTGACACTTATCCATTCAGGTAACACTTACTGAGTTTTACTGCATCTCGGGGATGTGACACTTACACATTCAGGTAACACTGCTACTGAAACTTTCTGTATCTCAGGGATGTGACACTTACACATTTAGGTAACACTTCTACTGAGACTTACTGTATCTCATATATGTGACACTTATCCATGCAAGTAACATTGCTACTGAGGCTCTCTGTATCTCAGGGATGTGACACTTATCCACTCAAGTAACACTGCTACTGAGGCTCTCTGTATCTCAGGGATGTGACACTATCCAGTTGTGGTAACACTGCTACTGATCCTTACTCTAGTCGGAAAGATTGATTTTTAAACCTTTATGAATCCGATTGTTACCTCAACCCTCTGTATCCCCTGTGTGACACTGAATAAACCCTCTTGTTTCATGCATATGAAAAATGAAACTACACACACACACACACACACACACACACACACGTGTGTATGTATGTATGTATATTTCACTGTTGTTGCCATTTACTTGCATGAATGCTTCAACAATGTTATATCAAACTTGTAGTATGCTCTAAACCTCAATTTCAGTCCTTTTCTGAGAGAGAGCTTAGTAAACCGCAACTGTCTGCTTGCCCCATTGTTAAGCTTAGGTGCATGCAATATGTACCTAATCTCGTGAAACCCAGAGCCAATTTGGGGGCTCATTGAAGCCCTGTTAGTTAGGTACCAGCGTGGGATGAGCCAGGGAGACAGCACACAATGTCTCGCATATTAATAAAGTTTGAGAACTCCAAGTGGATTAGTTCACTCAGTGGAGGGTGGTTTTATGTGTTTGTGCAGATGGTTTCGTAAGCAGGTTGTTGCTCTCAAGTAATGCTTAAGTTGAACTATTTTTAGGTCAGTGCTTTTGAGAGATTACAAAGCGCGTTAGGAATAGAGCGCGCTTTGATTAGTCAATTGTGTTTTTCTTCTATTATTGCTTAGTATTTGTTCTTTGCAAATGGTGTTTAATATTTTTTTTTTTTTCATTTTGAATGTCACTGATATTGCTGGAAATTAAAATTTTCGTGACGTGTAAGTTGCATATATATCTAGTGCAGTTGAGATTTTCTTGGGATATTTTTTTCTTCGTGTTAGAATAATAATAATAATAATAATAATAATAATAATAATAATAATAATAATAATAATAATTATTATTATTATTATTATTATTATTATTATTATTATTATATATTATTATTATTATTATATTTATTATTATTAAAATAATGGAGGTTGTCCAATAAAATATACACCCTTTTGGGGTTTTATTGTAGTCCACGTTATTGTTTTTGCTTATTCTCAATAATAATGATAATAATAATAATAATAATAATAATAATAATAATAATTATTATTATTATTATTATTATTATTATTATTATTATTATTATTATTATTATTGAGCAGATCATAGGTTTTCAGTACTTGTTACCAAATATGATTATGTGATATTACTACCTTAATTGTTCCTAGTAATAGTCCCATGAGAGAATTTATGAAACAGAAAACTTGTATTACCCAGTTTATTCGGATGGGAAAAATTACGGGAGGGGGATTCAGAACCAGGTCCACACTGTGCCTATTCCAAGCCCAGTTAAATGGAGACGGTTCGTGTCAGATCGAGTATCCTACCTTAAAGCAACGCGCCACTGTGGGTAGAGTTGCAAACTAGCTCTACTCTGCACTTGTTCCAAACTTCAGTTAGTGGATTGGTGTTTGGAAGCTAATCCATCCTTAAAACTTTAAACCGAAACCAAAGACTTGCTTCTAAGAGGATAGCGAAGAAACAGTAACATCATGTAAGCATGGAACGAGGTTCCAGTAAATAAGAACTATGTAAATATATGTAGCGAACGCAACCAATGTTTATTAAATATGGAGCGAAATGGCAACTCGATAAATACATCTTAGACCCAAAATCAAATTGGTTTCTCTGTGTCAGACTTGTTCTAAGTTTGCCTGTGCTGTTCCCTGGTCTGATATCCCGAGTTTACGTCTTTTGTATAAATCTTATTGGAAAGAAAGACGTGTAGCTACGCAGCTAACGTAAATAATGATTATAATAATTGACCAATATGCTCAGTAAAAATGGTTTTGGACCCAATACTAAAATAACGTCTATAGTCCCAGACTTGTACCAACTTCATACCAGTGGAATCTCGTGCTCCTTGAAGCCCAATTTTAAGTCTTGTCCTAAAATCCTAGTGGAAGTTGTAGTTTTAACTTACAATACGATTAAAGGTGGGAA
>JAXCGZ010011031.1:0-10832 GCA_037179515.1 Halocaridina rubra
CGAGTAGCAATCTAGCTGCCAATCAAGATAAAAAGAGCCATACACAACAACAAAATATTTTATATTTTTCTTAATTTTGAATGTATTCATCAGCTGATACCAAGGGGGGGGGGGAGCAATGCTAAATTATAAGCTACCCATTGTCACTCCTCTAAGAAGTTCATTGAGGAAGTGAAAAAGATAAAAATTGCCATTCTTTCCAACCCATACTTCTATATCACGTTTTATGCATCACCAGGTATGTGAAGGGAGGCCTTTTTCTTCAACACCACAATACTTGTCCCTACAAGTTTATTATTATTATTATTATTGTTGTTGTTGTTGTTATAACTTAGAATAATTTAAATGCGTGATTTCCTTATGATATTCTATTTTTATCATCATCATCATCACCATCATCATCATCATCATTATTATTATTATTATTATTATTATTATTGTTATTATTGTTATTATTATTAAGCATTTGAAAAACGTGGAAAATACCGAGTCTCTCTAAAGAATATCCCAAAAGTATATATTAGTTTTGGCGGTGCAATAAATCCCTAGAATTTTGGAGGTTACTGTCACCATCATCAGATGCAATTGTTCTGTTCCTCTTTCATCTTTACTGGGAATTTTGACACAAAAGAAAATACATGAATAGAATTATTTTTATTTATTGTTTTTTATATATTTTTCTCCATAGTTAAGCCCCCATTTACCGTATTCTTTTTTTTTTAATTTTAAAGTTCTATGAGTTTGACGTAGGGATTTTCCTCCTACGTATATATACTTATAATTATGGTAGCGTGGTTGGTGAAAGACATCTTCTTATTCACAGTTTATTCTTATTTTAACATCTATGTACTCAGAGCTCCTATTACTACAGTTCCTGTCACGACTAATCCCTGAGTCCTACCCCCAAGAGGGGGAGGCTAACTCAGCTGTACTGTGTTAACTCTGCTGCTGGCAAGGCCCGGTCTCTAACTCTAACTAACTGTGTCTGCCCTGGGTGGTTCTTGAAATACCCCCAGGGGCAGGGCGTGGCTTGACATCCAATCCTGCCAATGAAATCAAGTGACATCTAGTCCTGCAAATCAACGCCAGGTTCGAAGTGGAGTCCCACCTACTTCCGGGGAGGAGCTATTGGGCATCTCTCCAGGGCATGTACTTACGTACGGGCCACATGTTTGTGTTTCTTGTGGTTTAGGAAATGGCTAACTTCCTGGCCTTTCCTACCCTCTCCTAAGTCTCCTGGTTCCGGTCATATATCTCCTTGACACTTTCTACAAACATTGTAATAAAATATCTGTGCCCTCGACCAACCGTTACCCCTCAAGATTTGTTACAAGTTTCAGATCCTGGCTTCAGCATGACGGACTGGCTTCAGCATGACGGAAGTCATACGACATCCCTCCCAACCAAAACTGAAATATCTCTTATTTCAGTCGAAGCATGGGCTAATTTTCCGGGAGCTCTTGGACATATCCTAGCTAACATTAGTTTACAATAGAAATGGGGCCGAATTATTTAAGCTATCTTCTAAGAATTCCTATTTCTATGAATCCTAAACAAATTACACAAACATAATATATATGGTATAATTTCAGTGTGTAACTAATATCAAACATTAATTAAGATCAAAAGTCAGTTTAAATCAAAACATTAATTCATCTACTTCTCTCGTTTCTTTAAAAGACAAAATTGAGTTAATTACAGTAGAATTATGACTCATTTAGAACATTAGCAAACAATTAAGTAGAGTATTAGCATGTATAAACATGTAAAATGCAATAGACCATAACATCAATAGTAATTTCTATAAGAAACCTTATCTTATAATTTCTACTCTTACTGTTACTATGGGCATTAATTTATTTTAAAATTTGGCCTTAAAACTACTCCTGAAACAAAACATGTTTTACTGTGTGTAAAGTCGAAACATTTACTCTTTCGATATGCAATTACTATTCAGAAACCACTTAACATAAAACTTAATGAACCTAAAGATTAAATCATAGTTCAAATAATAATGATGCTACAACAAAACACTAATATTATTTAAGCAGAAAAAACAACTTATTAATCTTAGTGCAAATCATACAATTTATCCTCAAACAAAACATTTGTTACTTTCATATTATATTACTATTCAGAGACCAATGGATAGGAGAACTTAATGGACACAAAGATTAAATCATAATTCAAATAATAATAATGCTAAAACAAAACACTAATATTATTTAAGCAGAAAAACAACTTATTAATCTTAGTTCAAATCATACAATTTATCAACGGCACTTATTCAAAACTATATCTAAGGGAGACTCTGAGTTTTTCGCTTAAAATTATCTTAAAGCTAGTAAAACAAAAAAATAAACATAAAAATAAAAATATTTTGTCGTTTAGCAAAGTGGACAAAGACGGTGGGGACATTTTCTTTCCCATTTTTTCAGTTCTAATACGGGGGTAACTTTAATTAACTAATAAGGGATTCTTAAATACCCTTCTTTCTCTCTTCACTAAAGTTTGGACATGCATAGGGATTATTTTTCTTTCTCGTTTACGTGGCTTCTAAAGGTATTATTAAAATATTTTAAAATATTTCTGTGTTTCTTTTCCTCTCTTTTCACTACAGTTATGACATGTATGGGGATCTCCTTGTTTCTGGGATTCCATCAAGATTACATGGTTTTTTAAAGTAGTTTAAAACTTTTATTTTTTTAGGACTGTTCTCTCTTTCTAGGACGACTTTTAATTTCTCTGTCTAGGACGACTTTTAATTTCTCTGTCTAGGACGACTTTTAATTTCTCTGTCTAGGACGACTTTCGTTTTCTCTGTCCAGGACGACTTTTAATTTCTCTGTCTAGGACGACTTTTAATTTCTCTGTCTAGGACGACTTTTAATTTCTCTGTCTAGGACGACTTTCGTTTTCTCTGTCCCTTGCTCATGAATTCTTGCTAGGTGCGATTCCACGGTTTCCCTCGGGGATTCTATTTTTTTCACTCCCCCGCCGTCCTTGCTGCAGGCCCAGGTTTGTTGCCATATCTCCGTTACTCGGATAGGCAAAACAAAAAGGACAAGGACTGGGCCCATCCGCTAATCCTTCCAGCCCGGCTTCCTCGTCCCGCCCTCGGCCGATCTTGACTAAGACCACCACGCAGGAGACCTGCAACGTCACAGCGATTCTCTTCCGTACGGCCATCCACACGTACCTTCGAAGCAGATCTCGGGATGAAAATTTGAACCTCTGTCACTACTACAGTTGTAAGAAAGGTTCCCTATGACTTCAGGGTACCAACAATGGCCATACGTTGGTAATCGAGGCTATACTTTGCCTCCCCTGCAACTGCAAGTGATTGCAATCTCTATTCAATGGGCACTAGGGACTTGTCTGAGCGGACAAAATCTAAAGACTTTTAGAACTTGCAGGTCGGGGCTGCCTAGGAATAGGGTGGTAATGGAAGGTATGTGTCTACACAACTAGATTATTATTCCAAGATACTTAGGACTTAGCAACTGCTACATAGCATTACTCTACTATAAATGTCAAAAAGAACAATCATTAAATGCTGAGAAAAGCCACTAAAGAAACATTCTTATTAGCAGTGGCTACAATAACATCAAGTATGAATTCAGTTAAAAGATACAAATCATCGGGTTACTGCTGATTTCATTTCAAAAATAATAATTAGCAACAGGCCATTGAGAGATAGCAACAATATCAGTCAACATAATAACATTACTAATAATCATGATCTAAAAATAAGAATAATAAACAATAAAAATAAATATACTAAATCAGAAATATCAATATATATACAATGGAGACTGGCATTCAGAAGTAAGAACAGAGTTCTATACTTATACTTCATAGCAATGCTCATTCTAATACCGTCTCTTTTAATATTTAAATTCCTGCTGTCATAATCAATGTATATATATAGAGCATAAGTGGCAACTCGCTGGCTCCACAATTTGTCAATGGGAGTTCTATCTATTCTCTAAACAGTTGCGACATGTGGCACAAACATTTATGCAAATGGCGGTACTACCGATGTCTTATCAGTATTTATGCAATAACAGCATGCAACAATCTATTGACTGCAATAAAATGTAGGCACAATTATCGCCTAGCTTCGCTGGAAAAAACCCACACAAAAAATCAAAGACAGCAACGTTCTTTTAGCATTGAACGAAGCCTCTGTCAGGCTCAGAGTCGAGTGAAAGGTAGGAGAGAGAGAGAGAGAGAGAGAGAGAGAGAGAGAGAGAGAGAGAGAGAGAGAGAGAGAGAGAGAGAGAGAGAGAGAGAGAGAGAGAGAGACTGGGCGACCTTGAAATACGTCGTGGCCTCCAGTCTGTGTCAGCTGAGACGGGCCTCTTCCTTTTAACTTGTACTGAAAATAAAAAAGTGTCGCAGAGTATCTCTAATAATAAAATGAATAAACAAATGAACGTGAACAAACGTTAGCAATGACTATCGATAGAGTCTTACGTTTATTGTCAGCTCTCACTCTTTCTTTATGACCAAGCTGAAATAATTTTGATAAAACATTATCATGGCTAAAACTCGCAAAGTTTTATTTTATCAATCTAACATATCTCTTCAGACAAATAATGTATATACTGCAGCTAGCAAAGAAAATAAAGAATCATTCATAGATTCACGTCCTTTACCACGTAACATCTATCTTGGAATCTCTCGGAAATCGAATAATAATCTCAATGGCGGAGTAGGGGACAAAACAAAAATAAAACAAACTCGGCATTTCAACCATATCTGGGCAGGTGGAGAATTACCTTCTCAAACATATCCCTCACTAGATATTGCAACAGCGCATCACCTCCCATAAATACACTCTGATATGGCATGCAGAAGGACCTGGCGGAGCAGGGGAACGATCCTCGCAGACTCCCCAATCATGCTTCCTAACGGTGCTTTCCGCGATTTCACCCCCTAGAGCAACCCCCCCATTATACCCCCAGTCATTCATACTCATTCTCTGCCTCACTCGCTGCATCACTTACAAAACAATCGTCCCCTTTCTGTAAAATTCCCTTTAATTTACAACGTTGGTTGTAAGAAGAGTAAGGGTGAAATCTCGGTTGGGCCGCACGGTCACAGACTGCCTCACTAGTCCTAAGTCCCATTCTAACGAACAAACAAACATTCTACTCCCTTGAAGCTACGTTTGGGTGACACTGAAAAACCTTCCCTATTCTAGGACAGCACAAATTACTCTAATTTACTCTTACTTTCGCCTGCATAGCGCGAAATAAAAAAACTCATCTCTAAACAATATCACAAAATTTCTTATTCTTCAACAATAAAATGCCATACACGTATCGTAATATTAATTCCCCATCATCACAACACAAAAAGAACGATCTGTCATTTATGTCTTTCTTTCGCTAAAACATTACTCCCCCGGAGAAAAAAACAAACAAAAAAGAAAGAACCTTGAAAACAGGCGCAATCTTAACACTCGATTTCTTACGCTTTAAGAAATTAATATAACAATGATTTCACGTACATTAAAATATCAAGGATCAGTACAATTACTACGGATTTACAATAACGAGGTTGGGAGATCGAATGGTCACTTCCACATTCCTTTCTCGAAAATCACACGTGTTCTAAGTAAAACCTTAAAAGCAGATTCAAGTATATTACTCACTATAATTCTTACACTTAAGAAATTAATATACTGTAACAGTGATTTCACGTGCATTAAATTTTTCAATTAAACATCGATACATTCGCGTTCTTAAAATTCAATCTAGGCATTAATACAAATAAATGGAACACACTTCCAACGCAAATTCTTTATATTACTCAAATTATAACAAAAAACGGAGTTTATTACTGCTTATAGCTATTAGTACAAATTATCCATGTTAGTAATGGGTACAGAAATTCTACTTTTATCAACTTATTAGGCGCCACACCCCTCATAGGCGGGTTGGCTGAGTCAAAGCATAACTACAAGATAAAATGGCGGCGTCCACCGACCTCAATTTCTTTTACTAATTGTCCCATTACTCACTGGATACAGATCACAAGTACTTAGCTATTTTAAGGAGGTGGTCCTGAAGAACTTCATGGCAGAAGGCAAGGAAGGAGGGGGTTCTCCTTCTTCTCTTCGAGTAAAATCGACGAATCGCCGTCTTCTTGGTCGGATCCGGCAACTTATACTTCTTGTAATGGGCATTTTCACTCAATGCTCCGGTCACACTTCGGCTTACTAAGAAATATCTTAGGAATAGTTCCTTCAAAGTTTTATAATATTCTCTATTTGAGCACTCGTCACTTCTCATCCGCAGACCCAAGTATTTCAGGAAGTCGGTCGCGGGAATTATGGACGGACATTCACGGTCTTTTACATTTGCGCCGTCGAGGTATAAAAGTGAATTTTTGACTCGAGGCGTCTTTACAACCAGGGCACGGGGTGGGGGCCTTGCCAATACGGAGGCGGGGGAGAGTGGCTGGATCTCATAATATGATACTGTAAGTGAAGGGGGAGCTCTGACTTTCTCGGTGTCACTCTCTCACTGCTGGTAAGCGTCTTGAAGTTTCTTCACTTGTACTTTTCTTCCATAGATGCTATATATTTTATTTTATTTTTTTTTTATACTTCTATTTTTTTTTTTCTTCTTTCTCTTCGGTAAAGTGTCGGCGTGGATTGATCCCGAGCTGTCCACCACTGACGTATGGGATTTTATTATCCCACCGAGTGTCACCACTGACGTAGGGATTTTCCTCCTACGTATATATACTTATTATAATTATGGTAGCGTGGTTGGTGAAAGACATCTTCTTATTCACAGTTTATTCTTATTTTAACATCTATGTACTCAGAGCTCCTATTACTACAGTTCCTGTCACGACTAATCCCTGAGTCCTACCCCCAAGAGGGGGAGGCTAACTCAGCTGCACTGGGTTAACTCTGCTGCTGGCAAGGCCCGGTCTCTAACTCTAACTAACTGTGTCTGCCCTGGGTGGTTCTTGAAATACCCCCAGGGGCAGGGCGTGGCTTGACATCCAATCTGCCAATGAAATCAAGTGACATCTAGTCCTGCAAATCAACGCCAGGTTCGAAGTGGAGTTCCGCCTACTTCCGGGGAGGAGCTATTGGGCATCTCTCCAGGGCATGTACTTACGTACGGGCCACATGTTTATGTTTCTTGTGGTTTAGGAAATGGCTAACTTCCTGGCCTTCTCCCGGTACTCGATGCCAGATCCTAAGTCTCACGGTTCCGGTCATATCTCTACTTGACACTTTCTACAAACATTGTAATAAAATATCTGTGCCCTCGACCAACCGTTACCCCTCAAGATTTGTTACAAGTTTCAGATCCTGGCTTCAGCATGACGGACTGGCTTCAGCATGATGGAAGTCATACGACAAGTTAATAGATGATATGTAATTTGAAATGTATGAATGTTAAATGAAAAATGTTGATAGTATGCAGGAAATCGAAAAAACTGGTATGTTCTCGTATATGTGCGTCCCTGCGTGCATGTGTGTGCATGTGTATCATATGGTTGATTTACAAGATGAACACATGCATGCCTAAGCTGCTAGTGCAACTTCTTCCCTTATTCTGCCAAATGGATATTGTGTCAATTAGTTCCTATCGAATTCATGAATGTCTGGCTCGTCACTTCTCAACATGCAAATAGAGATAATGAGTATAGGCTATGCAGCAAGGAGCTAGTGACATAAAGGTAAACACTGGCTCTTTACCCCTGGATTCCATTTCCTAAATGCTGCAAGAGCCGATGGAGAAATTACTATGAGAAGTGCATCGTTTGACAACTCTGTCTGACTACTAGAAACTAGCCAAGGGATATATATCACTAGAATAGCTGGTCTTCAACTATCTCAGTAACCAATCACCAAGAGGAATGTGGCGGAGGGTGCCAAAATTTCCCATGTGTCACGTCAGGTTCCGTTGTTATCTTTTGAAGTAGCGTATCCAGAGAAAAAGTAGCAGCAAGCCCCACCAGTTGCCCTGCAATGCTTCACCAAGACAGACATGTTGTTTTTGCACTTAAATACAATTTCTTGGCTAGATTGGGGATTTGGGCTATACTTTAATAGAAAAATAGACCTTCCTGCGGCTAGATCAAGTGAATGTGCTATATTATTAAATACTAAGAAATATTTCTGCGCCTAGATAAAGGTTTATGCTACGGCTACAAAAATCTAACCAGTATCTGCCCATGTATTAATGCATGTATTACTGTGCAGAGCTACATTATTATTACTGCTTTAAAATTCAATAATACTGTATTCTTTATACTTACGTAGTAACTGTCTTCAGCCTAAGCACCGTACAGTACCGAATACGCAGATACCGTACAGTACTCTTTTTACGTAAACACGACTCAAGAACAATTCTATTTGCGAACAGACTTTTGGAGCCTAAAGCATTTGTAAGTAAAGGGAGTGTCTGTATTGTTGATGGCTCCTGTGAAATCATTATAGGAAAAAATAGGCTAATATTAAGAATGATCACCATGCAATACTGTGGGGACCAAAGCAGCAGAGTGGTTACAATTCTTGAAAGGTGAGACATAGGATGATTCACAGCACAGTGACCATCGGAAAGATATCTCCCATTATAAACACTTCTCTCAGTTATTCCGGCACTCTATTACATAAATCCTCATTTCTGAAAAGAAAGGAATGATATGGATATAACCTTATTTTTACCATACTTGGGAGCAGGGTGTGGAGGATGAAAGTGCCAGGATGAGGAGTTTTATGGATATCGTGAGGTGGGACATGAGGGTGTATGGTGTGATGGAGGAAGGTCCAGGGAATGAGGCAATATGGTGACAGTCGATTTGCTGTGGCGGCTCCTGACGGAAGAAGCCGAGAGACTTGACGATGGCGTCTGTATCGGTTCTTATAATGGCAAACAATGGGTTATTCAACTTTGCAAGTTTAAGTATGGGGTTATTGAACTTTACAAGTTTGATAATAGGGTTATTCAACTTTACATGGGGTTATGGGGGTTATTTATCTTTACAAGATACCTTTCAACTTATGTGGAATGACTGTGGTAGGAAAAAGACAGTTACTTATTGAATATTAAATCTCAACTCTACTGTAGATGTTTGTTAACGTTAACAACCATATTTAGCCATTATTACAATCTATATTAGCAGACTCACATTATTTATCACACTTCTACAAGATACAAGGATTGATACTCTCCCTCTCAGAGAAAAAGAAGAAAAAGAAAAAGGACGAAAAGTAAGAAGAAAAAGAACAAAAAGAAAAAGACAAGAGAAGGAAGAAAAACAAGGAGGAGACATAACCATTACTGTTCACTAGGGAGAAGAGGTCTTACAAGCTCAGTGTTCTGGCATCAAAATGTACATGTGCTTTCCTGTTAGTCATTCATTAGCCAATGACATGTATTCAAGAGCTAGTCAGCTGCCATTTATTGCCCAAATCTTATATTTTAATCTCATTTCTAAGATGATTTCTGTGTTCAGAGGAAGTAATATGTGCTGAGGAGCCTACTGAGTGTCTGTATGCCATTCTATGCTCCAATATGAATCTATTTGAATGAGGTGGACACAGATGTGTTGGAGCTAGGGGGATTAGGGGTGAATGTCCTTCCTAACATCTGCAGTGGGATTGAACACCCATTTGGCACCATACTTCCTGAGTTGAACGCTCTTAGCCACTGCAATATCAAAATGTAGATCTCGTTACTATATGTTCTCTAAGTGGCTTGACACCTCAGAGGCAACTTCTATCACTGAAGACTATCAGAAAAGTTAAAAACAAAAATACAGAAACAAATGGCAATTAAAAATGTTCGAAACAAAAAACACAGAAACATATATATATATATATATATATATATATATATATATATATATATATATATATATATATATATATATATATATATATATATATATATATATATATATATATATATATATATATATATATCCTACTGAAAATCTGGATTGATTTAAAGGGTTTTTTTCATAGACAATTTTGTTATAACGAAGGGTTAAAACCGTAAATAAATGGCATAGATTTCCTTAGCTAGTCACTCCCACTTCCCCTATAATAAGTATTTGTGACACTAAATGTCCTATTCAAAGTACATATAAAAGTATATAATTACCTTCAGTATTGAAAACAGCTAACACTACACACGAGGGTGAACAGTGGTTGTAAACAATTCTTCTTCTTGCGCTGATCTGAGAAGAAAAAAAAAAGAGCGTCTAGAGGGAGCTTTCCACAAGAGTTTTGGGACCTTTGAAAATGATAAGTTTTTAGATATTTCATGAGACTTGTATCCTTATTTATATAACTATGGCCTTTATATATATATATATATATATATATATATATATATATATATATATATATATATATATATATATATATATATATATATATATATATATATATATATATATATATATATATATATATATATTACACCTCCTGTGTAAGTAGGTATATTATTCAACAAGTATGTCCTTTAGATTTCTTGCGTTACTTTCTATTTTATCTTCTAGGTTTATAGAGCAGTAAAAACCAGATTTTTGGGACCATTTTCTTATTGATATATTTAGCAAGTCAACAAATGAATGAATGAAAGAATGGTCCAAACTGTAGATAAAACAAAGGAAAACAAGTATATAAGTAAACATAGAAATTATAAACTAAATTTTCAAATACAAAAGAAATAATCATCATAGCAATACAATATTTATAACAAATGGCATATTCAAAATCAAATAAAGAGCAAGACATACTATTCTATAAATATTTGTGTGCATATATATATATATAATATATATAT
>JAXCGZ010011032.1:0-10793 GCA_037179515.1 Halocaridina rubra
AATCTATGAGCAGTCAATGCTTGAATATAAAAGAATTGAATTAAATTTCTCAAATTAAACTTTATGAAATGCTGCCTCGAATCCCGGAGGAGGTGAGTATGAGTTCGTTTCCCGGCACCACGGACGTATGCCAAGACTTTGGCCTCAACTCGATGATTACCTCTGTCACACAGGCAGAGTAGAATACAGGACACTGCAATTTCAGAAACAGAAATGACACAGTTTATAATGGGAAACTGAAAGCATGAGCACACATATAATGAGTTTCCAATGTCATTCTACTGGATGAATATATATAGGTTATTCACAGCTAACCAGAAATATTTATGAATATATATAGGTTATTCACAGCTAACCAGAAATATTTATGCTACCATAATAGCATACAAAACATTAATTCTTTACTGGTTTTTAAAGAAAATAATATATCCACAATAAATGAAGAATAAGCAAGACAAATACAGTACTGTATGTATTCCTTAAATTGTGGGCAACCACAAAAGTTGCAATGCTTATTCCTGATATGAAATTAATATGGTAAAACACTCTATTTAGGGTAAAGGAAGAATCTACGAGATAAATACAGTATTCATTCACTTTTAGTTATCAAGAACTTTGCAATAAAAAAAGGGTGCAAAACCACCTTTTGAGGTATTTGCAACTTATAGCTCAAGACACTTTTTGAGGTATTTGCAACTTATAACTCAAAACGCTTTATCCCCAACATATGAAGAATTAGCAAGATAAATACGGTATGCATTCATTAAATTGTGGTTAACAAGAAATATTTGCATAGCCAACTGGGAAAAATTACCTTTTGAATATTTGCAATTTGGCTTTTTGGCAAATAGCTTTATTGACGAGTTTTTGAAGTAAAAACACTTTATTTACGATGATAGAAAGGGGTGAAATGAAATTAGAATTTATTAGGAAGAGAGATAGATTTTTACGGGCTCATAACTAGTCTTCAGAGGATGAGATTTTCGTTTATCACATTCAGTGAAAAGAAACTTCTCAGCAATATATATCAGCTGTAATTTACAGGTTAAGGAATTAACTTTGGCATGTGAGATTCCAGTGTGGTAATCTACAAAATTTCGTGTGACTGGGAATGGAATCTGAGAATAGAAATCCGTAAGATTTATCCAGTAACGAATGTAACTAATTCTCGAAAATAAACCAATTTGCTTGACCCACGAGCTTTACCATACACTATCCCTCACCTTGTTGTGCTAGATGAATTCCTTGTTGTGCTAGATGAATTCCTGTGAAGATGCCACGTAAAATATTGAAAATAAACTTAGACCACCCAGGCGAGATGTTGCCTCTGGGCAGTCTCGGCGCCAAAAGAGAGCGTCTCCTCGTGGTGCTTCGTGACGTCATCTGTAGGAGACATTCCTAGCGCAGTAATTGGCTCTGATTTCATTTTAAGGACTATTTTAGTGGTGGTCCCTGGCAGGCAATTATAGCAGAGATGCAAGGGAGAGACAGTATTTTTAGGTGCAACAAGTGGAAGCAAATAAAATAAAACGAGAATACTAATGAAAAGTTAGGTTACTGGTTCTGTGTTTCTTAATTTTCTTGGCCCGGAGCAGGCAGAAAAATAGGGGCAGCCTTTATATTGGGGCTATACTTCTACACGTACAAGAAGAGTAACTAAGCTATTTAAAATTAGCTATAAGCAAAAATACAAATTGCAAATAATCATAATCTGCGAAAGTCAAGAAGTGGGAATTAATTTTTTTAGTTAGAAAATAACAGTTATATTAAAGGGAATTATTTTAATTAATAAGGCATCTAACAGCCTCTGTTGACATTGAGCGAAACACTCTGTCACACGAGGGCGCATCAGCTAGTTCTCAGAATAACACGAAGATAGGTTCTCAGAAGTGACGGGTAAACGGCAAATTGCGTGAAAAACGAGTCTTTTCCATAGGAAACAATGATAAATGGAATAGATACGTTCCATAACCTTATATAGACACACTAGGCCAAAGATATTAGATAAGTAAAACATATTTTATATGTTCATAACAAAGCAGAAAGACCTTTAGTTATTTATATTAACATGCAAATAGTGTACAGTATAAAAGATATACACATTTACTGTACAGTAAACAAATTAATGCACTATTTTATGCGGTGGGCAACAGGCATACACTGGGACGTGCATGGTGGCCAGTGTTGCCAGGTAAAGCGGATGTTTTTATTTTCAAATGTATGGTACATTTTAAGATATAAATTAATTACAAGATGGTAGTACTGTAATTTAAATAAAAATGTACTTCATCTTTAAGATACTTGAAAGAACTTACCGGCTTACATGTATAATTTTTATAATTATCATTTCTCTCATTCATGTATTCTGGCAACACTGATGGTGGCGGTGAGCACGAGGATGCAAATGTTTTGCCGCCTCCATATCAGCTGATTCACCCTCACACGCTATTTCCCTGAAGATATTATATCTAAAGTTTGTTTGCTGTTTGTTCTTAATGCTTTTTTTCCATTATCTTCATAATATCCGATCATATTAAGCGGTAGAAGAGGAGAAGGATGCTGGAGAACATACCTCTGTCGGCAATCGTTTTGACGCTTCCGTATCAGCTGATGCTTATCACTATTCAGGCACAATATCTTACTCAGAATATTTATTTACTCACTCTATTTGGGGTTTATCTAATTTTCAAGATTATTCTATGCATTATTAATATCCCTTGGTTCTAAACATTATTCTATCTTCTTTACATATCGACCGTGCTGCACGAAATCTAAATGTCAACAAAGTCAGCTGAGAGAGAGAAAACTATACAATTCGTTACAAAGAAAATGTATATCAGGGAAACTTGAATGAAATATATATATATTATCTACACGCTATTTCCTTGACGATATTATATCGAAAGTTTGTTTGCTGTTTGTTATTAATGCTTTTTTTCAATTTTCTTCATAATATTTGATCGCATTAAGCGGTAGAAGAGAAGGAGGCTGCGGGAGAACGAACCTTTATCGGCAAACGTATTGTCACACTTCCGTATCACCTGATGCACCCTCGCATGCTATTTCCTTGACGATACTATATCGAAAATTTGTTTGCTGTTTGTTCTTAATGCTTTTTTTCAATTTTCTTCATAATATTCGATCGCATTAAGCGGCAGAAGAGTAGGAGGATGCGGGAGAATGAACCTTTATCGGCAAACGTATTGTCACACTTCCGTATCACCTGATGCACCCTCGCATGCTATTTCCTTGACGATATTATATCGAAAATTTGTTTGCTGTTTGTTCTTAATGCTTTTTTTCAATTTTCTTCATAATATTCGATCGCATTAAGCAGTAGAAGAGGAGTATGGTGGAAAACTTCCTCTGAGGCGGTCGATTTTTTACTAAAATAAAAAAAATATAAATTTTTTTGTATGGGCGTTATTCGCGAATTTCGTATTTTTTTACTATTATTTTTTAGGGGCATTATTGCAATTTCGCAGTTAAAAATACGCAGAAAAAACGAACAAGGTGTACAGGTCTTTCTGCTTTGTTATGTACTTATAAAATATGTTTTATTTATCTTATATCTTTGGTATAGTGTATCTATGCACAGTTGTATCATTGTTTCTTATGGAAAATGACTCTCTTAAATTACGCGAAAATTACAATACGCGGCACTTCTGAGAACCTATCTTCGTGTTATTCTAAGAACCAGTTGTATATACAAATACAGCTGCCCTCACAAGCTGCTTAGAGCGCGCAGTTTGATACCGCACAAACCAGGTAGGTCGAAAAATTTATTTATTAACAATTTCATAATTGTTTTTGGGCCTCTGATGTAACGGTGGAACAACGTAACTCGGAACGACTTAGAACAAGAACCTCCTGTATATTTAACTGTTTCTAGACGTGAGGTGTACCATAGAAAATGTATTATTTAATGCTCATATGAAAGGTATTGATAAGAATTTGCTCATAACTTTTAATGAATTATGTGTGATAATAAAATATTAAAAGCTTTTTAATGTTGCTTACTATTATTCAGTATGTGCACATCTGAAATAGTACCACAGTCCAGTTTCCCCTATTAGTGCTGAATACTCTTAATATTACTTTCTCATATTTCCAGATGGTTATGTTTTTGTCATTTTGAGTCAAGCAAATAAATGGCATTCAGCAGCTGCATCAAATGTGTCAGCTAATATTGCTGCACAGGCAAAGAAGTTTTCTATAGTAAGGACATATAGAGCATAACAGTAGTCAACTTTAGCTCATTAGGATGGTAGATTTAATATAATGACCAATAGCTTCTGGTAGGCTATTTGTAAGATGGGAAATCAATGTTTAACCATTATTTTTTTATTATTACTTAGTATTTTGATTTACCTACCAGTCTAAGCTGTCTTGACGCTCAAACTATGAAGATATTCTTTTCATTATTATGACAGCTTCATGTCAGATGTTAAAGACATAACAGATGCCACTACTCAGTGCATATAGCTCAGCAACTCTGTCAAAAAGATACTTTATGTTTGGAATGAAAGGTGCAACTGTAGGTTGTAAGTCAGTCAGGTTTCTTAACACTATGTTCATATTTTCTTAGATTGGTTTACAGGCAGTGAAAATGAAACTAATTAGCATAAGAAATTAACGAAGATATGTTAATCTGTACCTTGACCTGTGAACTTTTAATGCTGGAATCTATACTCTCTTAACATACTATGAATAGGCCAGTGCTAACGTGAGTTTATAAAGATTTTGAATTTTTAACCCTTACATATTTTATCTTGAAAGACATTTGTTTGGGAAAATGGAAATCTTTCGGCAATAATTTTTTGAAATTGCATTATCATGAAACGAGCTTGCATAGAATGTAGATAATGAAAAATTTTAAGTTATAGCGACTAGGTTGCATTGAGTGTATGTTTAACCGTTAACATGATGACTACATTTGATTTTTAAGTAATTGTATATGATGGTATGAATGTAGAACTTGAGTACTCCGTGTTCCTGAAAGATATAAAGAGGTTCTTTGCTTTTATGCTTTTTTTGTTTAGTGTACATAATATATAATTACAGTAACTTTATGCTTATTTTCCAGAGTTGTCACATTCATATAGCAGTTGATGACTGGCCAGATATTGCCTCATGGACATACTTTCCCTTTCTTGAGAGGTTGGCACTCTTTATTTTGTTCTTGCAATTATAATATTGCCAATAATTATTGTCTGTGGTGCTATTGTTTTCAGAAGATGAATGATGTGTTATACTGATATGTATGGCATAACTTAGTGTTTTGCATGTGTTTTTGTTGATAATGAAATAATGTTTGTTATTCTCAAATCTTTCATATTTATTTTTGTAGAATTAGGTTTGAAAAGTTTCAGAACAGGAATTGCTTCAAGTAATGAACATATAACAGTTAATATATCATGAATATAATTAACGTATAGTACTTTTCTGCTTGTAAATCATATGCAGCAAAGAAGGCTCATAACTAGAATTTGTACTTAGTGTTTACTCTGATACGGGTCTTGGTCTTTATTTTTGTGATCAGTTGAGATCTTTACTCATTTTTTTTTTTTTTACCCTAAGTACATTACCTGTACTAATTAAATTTATATATCTCTAATTGTGTAATGAAATTACATATGGTAATTATTAAATATACTTTGAGCAGAGTAGAGCATCTTCACCAAGAAAATAGTACCTGGGTTATTGTGTTAGAAGAATGGAGCCTTGTGATACTTAAAAATCTTCATCGACTCCTTGGAAATTATAATAGTTCCGAGGTCAGTTGATTCTGTCTTTGCTCTCACTGTCCTGTATTATAAAATTCAAAGACATTGCTGTTGCTTGTAGGAAACTTTAATTTTAATTGCTTAAAAGTAGTATGTTAAGACTTTACCACAGTAGTCGTAAGACAGGTGTGTTAGAAGTAGAGAAATGTAAGAGTATAGTTTAGGCTTTCATGGGCTGAAAGCTAGCATATGACAAGGTTGAGAGAGCAGCATTGTGGATTTTGTTGTGATTGTATAGAGTAAGATGAATTTTGTTGAATATTGTTTAAAGTGTTCACATGATTAATCTCCTGTATATGAATGGAGTGGTAGGGAATGTAATTGGAAGAGTAATAATCAGAGGCTTGAAATTGGTTGGTTAGAATGAAAGGATATTGAAAATGAATCAAGTACTATTTGTGGATGACGGTACTGATGGCTGATTGTGAAGAGTTACTTAGTTCGTTGCTGAGGTATCAAGGGTGTGTGAGAGGAAGTAAGATGTGGTACAGTCAAAGTTATGAGATGTATTTTTGTTGGCAGGTAGGATGTGAGAGTGAATGGGAAGATGCTTGAGGAAGCTTAGTTTTGTGGAGTGCATGTAGCAGTAAATGGACGAGTGGATGCAGAGGTGAACTAAAGAGTGAAGGAAGTGACCAAATGTATAGGTTGGATGCAAAATCTCAGACTGGAAATGCAAGAAGGATAAAATGAACATAATCTATTCAATAGATATAAGGTGTTTAAGAAGTATGGTATGTGTGTCAAGAATAGACAGTGAGAAATAAGATGTGGCAAAAAACAAGTATCGAAAAAGAGCTGTCAAATAAGTTAGACCTGAGAGTACTGAGATGATTTGGACATATGGAATGATTGAATAAGGAATAGCTAGTAGAGAAAGTGTGGAGAGCACAACCGAGAGAAGTAATGCCAAAATAAACACCGAGACCTAGAAAGAGATAAATTGATGAAGTGAAAAGAGTACTGGATGCCTGAGGTGGGTCACTGGAGCATGGACGCTAGAGTGCAATAGATAGGGGTGAATGAAGAGAATACAAATAGGTGGTGCTGCCCAAAAGGATTTCCCACGCCTGCTCAGTGTTGGAGGTTGTTATAAGATGAAGTGGGAGTAAACCAGATAAAACTGTTGTGCCTCTTGGCAGCAGATTCTTGCCCATTTACACTGTTAATAATGCAAGCAGGGCGATGGTGGGAGGGCTCTGAGTGCCATTTCTCCCTAAGGAAGTAAGAGGGTGAATTGGCTTCTTGTTATTTGTGTGCTTTGACTCGACCACCTCCTTACACAGGGAATAGCAGCCATTGTACCTGTACTCAATTATAAAATTGTATCAGTTAAAAAGTGTAGGAAAAGCAATAGAAAAATCATGCATCTATAAACTTTTGCAACATTTATTATATCCCTAATATTTGGACTTGAGTAAATGAGTATAAATAGAGAAATAGAAAGTTTTCTACCTCCACTTCTGCAGAAGGAGGCATCAGTGATGCAGAAAAAGAAAAATGTATGCAGATCTGTTTGACTGTCACTGTTATTTATTTATTTTGTTTATGTCTTGGAATACATAAATCCACTTATATTCAACTTATTACACATTTATTATTTTTCTTTGACATTCATGTTTAAAAATTTTTTGTATGTATTGTCGTGCTTTGCTTTTACATAAAATGAAAAAGTGTGAGTTGGAGATAAACAGGCGTTCCTCTGTTTACATTGTCCTCTACTTACGATGTTTCGTGGTTGCAATGCATCTCCCATAAATTATTAATAATTCTTTTTTCAACCTACGTGGTGTGTTTCGTAAATATAAACTTTGCGCGTGGAACAGTTTGTTGTGTGCATATATGTATGTGAAGGACTGAGTTTGAATTTATGTACAAAATTGCCCAATACAGGAGCTTCTCGGTTTACGATGTCCTTTTTGATCTTTTTTGACTTGTATTATGTCTTCCAAGTGTAAAGCAGATTTTTCTAATGGCAGTGCTTTGACAAAAAAAGGAAAGCCACCACCATGGAGTTAAAATTAGAGATAGTAAAATGCATAGAAGAGGGAGAAACCTTACTACTACATATGCGTAGGTGGGTGATGTAGGTGCTTATTTAGATGTGTTCCAACTTATGCTGAAAATAGAGTTGCATCATGTCTTGAGGAACATAACTCTGACGTAAGTCAAGGACCCCCAGTACATACTTGTATATACGATCCCCACACTGGCTAGTACAGTGGTAACGCGCTGGCTTCGCATTCACGAGGTCGAAAGATCGGTTCCCGTCCAAGACCGAGAGTTTAAGCTATTTACTGGCAGGAACTGCTGTGGTTGGACACCACAGTGGGGGGTTGGGGCTTGCCCTGGCTGACGAATACCCATTGTATTGAAATGGAAATAAAGATTATTGAGCATGGCAGAAGATTACATCATCACGCGGCATTGTTGTGTACGTATATATCAACTTAATATTTATATTTATTTATTTGTATATATATTTGGTTATGTGAAGGATCTAGTTTGAATTTACATACAAAATTACATAGTCGTAAATACGAACTTCGCACTCAGAACAATTTGTTGAGCGTGTCGAAAGAATATGTCATCACGTGTCTATAGACTGAGGAAGGCGTGTTGCCCAGTTCCTGCTCCTACGCCATATTGTTCTCGTGCTTATTCACTCTTCTATTTGTTTCATTCGTGATTGCAATATTTTTGGCCTGCATTATGCCTCCCAAGTGTGTTGGAGATTCTTCTGTTGGCAGTGCTTTGAAGAAATGGAAAAACATCCCCATGGAAATGAAATTAGATACTGTATAGTGAAACTCTTCCAAAAGGGAGAAACTGCTAGCAGCATTGGATGATCACTGGGGTTAAGCTGTTCAACCATGGCAACGATTATTAAGGGTGAAGATCGCATCCACAGGAGTAAAGGTAAGGAATACTGTGCTGTATACCGTATATTTATAAGGAATTGTTCTCATTTTTTTTAGCCCTAGTTATGTTATCATATGTCATAGAAAGGTTGTTTTTATGTCTTAGATTACAAACTTTCCTACTGCATTAGCATAGATGGGTGATGTTGGTGCTTATTTAAGAGTGTTCCATCTTATGCCGAAAATTGGGTTATGTCACGTCTTGAGTAATGGAACTCTGACGTAAGTCGAGGACCCTCTGTACCGTATATGTGTAGTGCATAGGACAGCGGTCATACCATATTTATTGCAGAAAGGCTCAAAGTCTCCCCCCCACGGCTAAGTGAAACGACTTATAATAGCAAACCATATATGAAAGAGAGGGTTACTAATGAAAGGTTATTTGGAGTTTTGTGTATAAGAAGCCTTTGCATATGAGGTTGGATGGGAACTCATGAGGGTCGAGAGAGAGAGAGAATGATAATAGAGCTTTATGCATCCATAGGTGGAGACGTCACTTCCTGCAAAACCAGATAAAACCCTTACTTTTTTAGCTTAGCAAAGGAAGTTTGAATGATGCATATAAAGTACTGTGCAGTACATATGTACACCTTGTACTGTTGAGTAAATTATTTTTTGTTTCCCATTTTATGTTTATTTTATTTTACTTATATGAGAAACCTATAAGATAACAGACGTGCATGGCATGTATATATTTGTATGTATGTAAAACCTTTATATATATGACTAACATTTACTGTAATCTTCACATATCAGATAGTTAGCACTGTATGAGCTTTATTTTATATTATCAGCTTTGTATACTCACACTGTATGGACTATTTATTTTTAACTTTGTTTTTTTTAGGTTTTATACTTGCTTGTACTTTATTTTTAACTTAGGTCCTTTTCAGTACTTAAAGTTACAACTATAGTCTCCACACAACATACAGAAACCCCCAAACTGTATACATTATTGTTTTTATTTTCAACACTGATTTTTTTTTTCTTATGTTTTCAATACTTATGAAACACCTTTAAACCAATCACTAATAGAGTTATAATCTTCACACATCAAAGAGAATCTCTCTCTATGGACTTTTTTCTATATTCCAACTTTATTTTTTTTCTTATTCTTTTAACTTCTAGTAAAACCCTCAAAACTACGTGTGAATAGAATTGTAATCCTCAAATAGCAAGTAGAATTTTTTAGCTATTATCTTTATCTCTTAAGTAAAACATTTCAGTTTCTCACCAATACAATTGTGATTTTTACACATCAGAAAGCACACTGCATGGACATAATGTTTTTAATTTCGAATTTTATAATTATATTTTTAAATATTTATGTAAAACATTTAAATTACCAGAAATAACATTCGTAATTTACCAGATAATTCAATAAAAGTTTAGAAAGAATAAAATGAAGTGTAACTTAATTACTTATTGAGCTAGCACCTTAATTTTATTAGCAACTTTGTTGTCTGCACTTTTTCAGTCGTAACTTGTGATTTTGGAACCTCTATTTAGATTTCCTAAAAAACCTCTCCTGGCAACGTAATCACCAGTATAGTCCTCTTGGGCACAGTACTTCAAATCTTGGGAGATACTTTAAGCCTTTGTCTGGATAGCAAAGAGGCCTAAAGGGGTTCTTTCCATATCTGATCGTGTATCCGCACTTGGATCATCTCCATTTCGTGAAGAGATCCAGTCCTTCCTTTGTTATCACAATCAATCACATGGATGAAGAACTAGAAAGAAAACTAAAATTAATAAGCAGGATATCAAAAAAAGATAAAAAATTCATGAAATGAAATGGTATATGGAATATATATTTAATTGCTTTAACACACAAAAATACAGAAAATATTAAAAGGTTTCTTCCTTTTACGGCTTCAAGAAAGCGCTCATTATTTCTAGGATTGTCGAAATGGTAGAGTGCGACAGATGGAGATTGCGAGCAATGTCGTTACCCTTCTCTCCTCTTTCATGCTGTCTTATGACTTACTTGTATACCCAACTTGATGGCCTTCCTTTCTTTCCTGGTAGTTGTAGGTACAGAGAAAAGCAATATCTTCTTCAGAGACAATATGAGAGTTTTAAAGAA
>JAXCGZ010011033.1:0-10741 GCA_037179515.1 Halocaridina rubra
TTGAAATATATTCAAGACACTCCGTATGCAATGTAAAATAGTTTAAGAAATATTAATAGATACTCAAAATAAGTAATTATCATTAAGTAAATGAATAAATTAATAAAAATTCTATTAGAAAGTTAGAAACAAAATAAATTACAGTTAATAGTTTGAGTTAAGAATAAAAGTTATGAAATATTTTTCCTTAATTGCAACAACAACAACAACAACAACAACAACAGCAACAACAACAATAATAATAATAATAATAATAATAATAATAATAATAATAATAATAATAATAATAATAATAATTTATAATAATAATAATAATAATAATAATAATAATAATAATAATAATAATAATAATAATAATAATAATAATAATAATAATAATTCTATCAAATTCTATAACATACTATACTCCATTACTTACAATACTAAAAAGTACTCTTGAGAAATAGACCAAGTCTTTATTTTTCCCTTTCCTTTTCTTTGTCCTTTGGGGGTAGGGGAATGAGAAATAATTGGATGGGGGATTTGTGGGGTAGGGGGTTTCCATTGGGGATCAGGAGTAATAAAATTGTATACGATCGGACATGCCTTTGACTGACGCATGCGCATAAGCGTCCATAGCGTAAACAACTCTCGTCCGAAAGGTGTGACGCAAAAATTTTAAATAGTCAATAGTAGCATATATACGCACTTCCAAATAAAATGAGTCAATAATGTCTATAAATGCAAAGCTATTTTACAAGTATAAATCAATAAGAAAAAGAGATTTTGGGAAAGTATATAGGATAAATATATATGGAGGACATTCAAAGGGATATTGAAGGACGATGCAATTATATACTTATTTAACGGTTATAAACATATATTCATGAAAAGAACAGTTATTCCTGGTCTAATATTAAATTATTTTATAATTTTACCTATAATTACAACCATTTAAGCTCATCAATAATCATTATATAATCACTTTCACAATTCAACGACACCATTCGAACACGTCACGTGATCCAAGTTCCTGGAAATGTGTGTTGTTGTTATTACATCTCTCGCAGCCTTTCCATACAGACACATCCAGCAATATGACCAGTGTGGCACCTCTAGAACATAGCACAGTGCCTAGAGAATTACAATTCAAGGTACTAGTCATCGGGGAATTTGGTGTAGGTAAGTATTTTATATTTTAAATTATTGATAAGTGATAATATGACTACGATATGGTATACGTTTTATCATGGTAGTTCTTGAGTGGTCGTAGGAGCTCGTTTTGTGGCAGCTGGAATATGCAGATATCGCGATTACTATTTTAATACCATTTTACGCCATTGAAGCCAGTGTAATATAGGGTTTTATTTCGCCCTCCCATGGTTAGTTGTTATATACACACATGATAAGGATTGGTCAAAATTCGTTTTATGCACCCATTCATTAACCTCCAATTTGAGTTAAATTTGGTGAGGTTAGAAGGGGTGCATAATACGACTTATCAACCTTGAGTTCAGATTCTTGTTAAGTTAGGCTCAGATGGATCAAACAATGGTTAAAAGACAGAAAACAGAGAGTTTGCATAAATGGAGAGAAATCAGAGTGGGGCTCGGTTACAAGCGGGGTACCACAAGGCTCGGTACTGGGTCCTCTATTATTCATCGTATATCTAAATGATCTGGATTCGGATATCAGTAGTAACCTAAGTAAATTCGCAGACGACACTAAAATAGGTAGAACTATAAATGGAAAAGAAGACATTCATGCTTTACAGGAAGATCTAAATAGATTATCTGAATGGTCGGACAAATGGCAAATGGAATTTAATGTTGAAAAATGTAAAGTAGTTAAAATGGGTACTATAAAAGACAATACTAGTTATAAGCTAAATAACCATGAAATCATGAGTTCTCAGTGTGAAAGGGATTTGGGAGTTCTTGTGAGTAGTAGTCTTAAGCCAAGAGAGCAATGCACAGCAGTCAGAAATAAAGCAAACAGAATTTTAGGATTTATCTCAAGAAGCGTCAGCAATAGGACGGAAAAAGTTATTTTGCAGCTCTATCTGGCATTAGTTAGGCCCCATTTAGATTATGCTGTGCAATTCTGGTCACCCTATTATAGAATGGAAATTGAATCCTTGGAGAGAGTGCAGCGAAGAATGACCAAGATGATACACAATATCAGAAATCTACCATATGAGGACAGATTAAAAAAACTTAATCTACATTCTCTAGAGAGGCGAAGAGTTAGGGGGGATATGATTGAAGTGTATAAATGGTTTAAAGGGATTAACAAGGGAGATATTAATAAAGTTTTAAAAATTCATGATCAAACCAGAACTCGTAATAATGGATTTAAGCTTGATAAATTTAGGTTCAGAAGGGAAATTGGTAAAAATTGGTTTGGTAATAGAGTAGCTGATGCATGGAACAAGCTTCCTAGTATGATAGTAAATGCCAATACCTTAGACACCTTCAAATGTAGATTAGATAGACATATGACAGAGGTAGGGTGGGTATGAATAGGTTAGTGCTTATTAGAAAAATCATAAAAAGAAAAACAGAATAAATAAGTAGAGTAGAATAGAATAGGTTAGACATGCTGAAAATACAATTCAAAAATGGAGCTGCCTCGTGTGTGCCAGTAGGCATGTTGCAGTGTCCTCTATTCTTATGTTCTTATGTTAAGTTAGTGTGGTTAGGTTAGAAGGGAAGCATAGAGTGATTCCTCAACCTTAAGATTCGTGATATGCACCCTTCCATAACTTCAGAAATGAGTTTGCTTAGGTTTGTTAAGTTAGTTTGGGTGGTTAGAAGGGGGCGCAAGAAACGAAACTTTACCTTAAGTAAATGCTTTTTCTGCTGAGGACATCTCAAGCAGATTGCTTTGTCGTATCAGTAAAATTTCAAATTTAGCTTGGGAATTACCATTTCTTTTCTATCCAATCCAACTCTTTTAAGTAGCGCTCGATATCATAAGATTTTTGTGTGTGTGTTTTGAACGAATTTGATCCTCAAAATCGTCGTAAATTACTCTTGTTTCAGGTCCATTTATGGATCGTTACATAAATATATTTTGGTTTCTGCTGTTATCATAAAGCAGATAATTATGCTATGGAGCAGATATGTGACCTGAATAGTTCTTTTCCTTGATAAAATTTGTAATAATTGTATGCATATGTATTTGAACTACCTCTTGTCTCTCAGACACCATTTCTCTTAGCGCATATTTAAACGAGTTTTATTGCATTTCACAGTGGTAGAGTACGTGAGCCAGAAAGTAATTAATGTGGGTTCAGTCCCACCACTCTGTGTTAGAAAATGCATCCAACTTTAATCTCCAAGTTGCAATATGTGTGACAACTCTCATTCGAATAGGGACTAATTGTGATGCATGAAACTTCATTCATTCAGTGCATACACTATCTACATCATTGTGAGAGGCCATTTTTGTTTTCCTTTCTAAAGAGCAAAATAAAAATTAACATATTTCTTCCTTTAACATTATTTCTATCTTTGAATGTAAGAGTTTTGTGTACGAATGTTTTGTACTAAGGAAGATGTGGCTTATATGACTTAATTTCATGGCATTTTTATTTCAGGCAAAACGGCAGTAATTCGCAGATATACCGAGGGCCATTTTAGCCCCTTTTACAAGCTAACCATTGGTGTGGATTTTGCAGTGAAAACGTTAGACTGGGATCCGAAGACTAAAGTTAACATACAGTTGTGGTGTGTGTCACTTATTTTTTTGGATATTGTACTGATGATATACCCCTAAAACCCCAAATATACTAACATGCAAAAATTAATAACCTCCAGAATTACCTTGTAAAATGGTTAGGTTTTATTTGGTTTGAGTAACAGTGGATTTACTCATTACAATATCTTATTTTCTGTATACAAGAACTTCAGTGCTTTTATTATTATTATTATTATTATTATTATTATTATTATTATTATTATTATTATCATTAAAATTTTGAATATGGTAAATTTGCTATATTCTACAATGATAAAAGTTTTATTGAGTTGACAGTAATTATTTTCTGATTGGTCTTCTTTTCTGGTTCCTCACAGGGACATCGCTGGTCACGAACGGTTCGGACACATGACGAGGGTTTATTATAAATACGCGTGAGTATGAAATAATAATTCAAAACTTTCTATGTAAAAGGCTCTAACATTGAAGGAACTTGCCAATGTTTGGAAATAGTCATGAGACCTCATAGCCATTAGAGAACCAACCAATAATATGTACTTTATTTTCTTGATTCGTGCTCCAAATTCGAGGAAATAATTATGTACATCCAACGCTCTTGTCTTTACACAGTTGTATAGAGTATAGGGATTTTTATATGTCGTTATTGTCTTATTAGCATGGGAACTGCGGTAGCACAGTGGTTAGAAGTCTCTGACTAAGGAAGTGGCATACCCGTGTGTGAGCCCACTGCAGAATATTAGGAAAACCATCCAGCTTTCATTCCCTAGCTCTAAACTGTCTTCCTCCACCCCCAGTAAATTTGGAATTAAAAGTGATGCATAAATCGGTAGATAACAATAACAAGGTTGTCAAATTAACATGGAAGAAATATATTTTTATTTGAAAATCACAAATATTAACCTTGTAATACTTTACAATTACGATTTGGTTTACATCATCATGATACCACTCTAGGCAAGTTCATTAAGCACCGAGAACGACTCTTCTTAATTGTATGAAATTGTTTTTTAACAGGAGTAGTTACTTTGTATGACCTTTACTTCTAATTATATTACTCTGTGTATGATATTTGTTTATCTTTTTCCACAGTGTTGCAGCTATTGTTGTTTTTGATTTGTCACGTCCACCAACTTTTGATGCTGTTCTTAAGGTGAATGTTGTAGTATTTTTCATATTGATTGATAACAAAGTGATTTTACAGTGAGGAATCACATCAGTAAAATGATATCTAAAAAGTATCACTATATTTCGGGTCCTAATTGGACCCCATCTCAAGCACACATACTGTACTCACTTGTGCTTGTAAATGGATCCATTTAGGACCTAGTATATAGCGCTACTTTTCATGTATTTTTTCACTGATGGGCTTTGTCACTCTTTGATACTGTATGTTAACAGTTTGTGTCTACTTATAGTGATTGTATATTTTTTGCAACCTTATGCTACTAAAAGTGTGTACGCTTAATGTAGGATCAGTTCAAGTAAAAATTTCATTATAAACTATTATTTCCAGATCCCTGAAAAGTTAAATACCTTTATTACCGTTTTCATTTTAGTGGGTGAGCGATATCCGGGAAAAGGTGACTCTAGGCGATGGCCGCCCGTTACCTGTGCTGCTCCTAGCCAATAAATGTGACCTTGAAACCATCAGTATTCAACCAGATATTATTTCAAACTTTTGTAAACAAAACCTTATTGATGCCTGGTTTCTGACTTCAGCTAAAGAAGACATCAATATAGGTAATGTGTTATTGTTTTTGGGAGCAACAATACTGCCTCTGTGAACCCCAGGGCATTCTTACCTCATCCATATTCCCAGGAAAAGAGTAACTCCTCTGTGTTCTCGAGGGCAAGAATGCCTCCTCAAGTGTTCCCTTGGTAAGAATACCCCCTTAGTGTTCCCTGCGTGTCATAAAAGTTGATTAGATTGATGGAGCGAGGAGACTGGGAATCTTCTATGTATTTTCCTCCCACAGAGAGTCAGGTTTTTGCTTTGACTCAGCCACCCCCTTGTAATTGGGATTATGGCTTTTGTATAGATAGTAATTTTTTGGGGGGGTGGGCAAGAGTACCTCCTCCTTGTTTTCTTCGTGTTTGTAAATCTACCAACTTGAGAAGCAAAGGAGCTGCATTTCCCCTCTCTCTCTGTATTTTCTTCCCACAAAGTGTCAAGTTCGTATACATTTTCTCAGCCAACCCTATATAAGGGGAGTTGTGGCTCTTGTATATAGAATAGTATATTCATAGTAATTTTTTTTTTTTACACTACAAACAACCTTAATAATGTCTTTCATTCTGAGAGAATTTATGGCCCGGAATAATGTCTCATTTTTTTTTCTTACATTCTGCATTCTGTTTTGTGATTTGTTTGTTTTATTTATGCCATTTTTGTGTTTGTGTTATTATGTAATTATTAGTAACAGTTTGTGTTCTAAAGGCTATGGCACTACTTAAGCTTTCTTAAGTTTTGGGCATATAATATGTTTTATGCAGGGAAAGGATTACTCTATAATTATATAGTACAGTTATTAAGCTAATGAAATAATAGAGAAAATATTATTAAGTCTTTTAATTACATTAGATTCCTATTACTTGATGTTAATGTTAATATTAAATGTTTGCTTTTTACAGGGGATGCCATGAAATGGCTGGTGGGCCGTATACTGGAATCTCGTTCAAATTCCGTGGCCCCGAGACCAATTGTGCGAACTTTGGCACCCGAGGAGCCGCCGGAAAAACCGACGACTTTTTGTTGCAGGTATGCCAGTGGTTTTATTCTGTACTTGTATTTTATTTGTGTAACATATGAAGCTGATCTTAGAGACCACCATAGTGTAGTGGTAGGATGCTCGACTCTGGAGAGGATTGACCATTGATCAAGCCCATTGGGGGGCATTTGGCAGGGCATCCAACCTTAGCTCCCCAGCTCCAACCTCTCTGTCTCTGCCCCCACTCTAATTGGGATTACTTGTGACACAGCCTATCAAAATTTAGTACATTATATCTTAAGTGTAGTGTAATAAACATAATTCTTCTTTGTAGTTATATGAGAGGGAAGGGCTGCAGGAGATCTAACATGCCTTTGTCCACCCCCATTCGAATAGGGACTAAGAGTGACACATAAATTGGTGCTCTCTAATAATATGAGAGGAGGATGGCTTCAGCACTTTGTATTTACTGTACTGATTCTTTTTCTGCTCAATCATCCTGCTTTGGTCACTCCACAGAATAATTGGATAAGGTTCTTCTGCTGTGAAGCCTAATGCTTATAGTTGCTTGGAAAATTGGAATAATGAGGAACTTCAAAATTTAGTACATTATATCTTAAGTGTAGTGTAATAAACATAATTCTTCTTTGTAGTTATATGAGAGGGAAGGGCTGCAGGAGATCTAACATGCCTTTGTCCACCCCCATTCGAATAGGGACTAAGAGTGACACATAAATTGGTGCTCTCTAATAATATGAGAGGAGGATGGCTTCAACACTTTGTATTTACTGTCCTGATTCTTTTTCTGCTCAATCATCCTGCTTTGGTCACTCCACAGAATAATTGGATAAGGTTCTTCTGCTGTGAAGCCTAATGCTTATAGTTGCTTGGAAAATTGGAATAATGAGGAACTTCCTTACTCTTTCAGATGAGAGGCATGGCTACCATTGTGTTGGAGCTGAATACAGGTAAAATTGTCTCATCTACATGTTGATATGAGCTCAGTTCTCTTGGCTGGACATCAGGCGTTGAGCCACGACTGAAGTGTCTTGTGTTCCACTTCGAGAAGCAAGAGATGTTTGTCCAGTCTGTGGAAAAGTTGTAACGGGCATCAGTCCTAGCTGTAACGGATACATCCAAGCGGTGGTGGAGAGACTGCAGTCGTTACATTCGTTTGTTTCTTTTCTGTTACAACTTTTTCATACCGATTTCTTTTTCTGCTAGTCATCAATAATACATTTTAGTTAATTTCCTTAATTTTGTAATTTGAGTGTATTTGTTCTTACACTTAAGTGTCTTTGAGTTAGTGGTAATTATTAAGTTAAAGTGTTATTATTTTTTAATTAGCAAGGTACGTTAGATTTAATACGGTTTTTGTTATATGTATTTTTATGTATAAGTGATATACTAGTGCCTGATTAAAACTGATCCGTCCAATATGTAGTTTGTACACTGCCAGGGTGCCGTTACATGGTCAGTTGTTCTTGGCTGAGGTGTGTCTGCTCTGGGAGTTCCTAAGCAGGCACCTTTTTTTTGTATTGTATGTCGGATGACTTGTGATTAAGTCACCTTGTTAAACTGATTGTCCAGTTTGTCTTAATTTTTATATGGTCAATCGCTCTTGGGTGAGTTGTGTCTGCTCTAGGAGTATCTAAGCAGGTACTCTATTTGTATTGTATGTCGGAGTGGCTTGTGGTTAAGTCACCCTTTTAAACTGACTGAGAAGGTTATCTTTGTTTTGTTTTTTTGAGCTGTAATGGACTTGCAGCTCATGAGTTGGATATGTAGCTGTTTTAAAGGCATCATTGTGTTTAATGATGCTGGAAGATTGTGAAGCAAACTGTTAGTTTGTGAACAATTGCAAGAATGCTTCCCATGTACTATTGCAAGTAAGTATGAAGAGTTGTAAGATTATTGTAATGTTAAGGCAAAGTTTTCTGTCATATATACGAGATATATACTATGATTATCTTGACTACGAAGGGAAAACAAGAAACAATGGAGTACCTTAGCACTTAAAATTCATTTATGTCCCCATCTTTAGAGGCCACTTTTAAGATGAGTAGATACATACACTTGTAAGTGCTGAGGTACACTTCGTTTCCTGTTTTCTTTTCGTAGTCAAGTATAATTGTACTGTATATACAATATTCACTTGCTTTTTGTGCATTGGATTTTAGAGATATAGTTTGTGTGTGTGTTTCAGGATGACCATTGCTTGCTCACATTTCTAGTGTTTAAGATGAATGACTTCATTATAACAGCAGAAAACATCTGTCATTTATCATTTATAGTTTATGATACTGCTATTTTTTATGCCCGTGTATGTGTTGATGTGTCTGTGATACAAACCATTATATTCTTCTCGAAAATGTGATTAGTATATTTTGTATTTCAATGGACATTTAAGTTTTAAATAGCTACACAAATACAAGAAAGTTATTCTTGAGAATTTTATTGGGAATCACTGAGGAAATATATTTATCACTGAGGAAATATATTTATGCATTCTGATTTCAGAGTAGGAGTGAACCGGTATAGAAATGTCACACGAGATATATATAAAGAATGAGTTTCTGAGTATGGTAATATATAGTTTTATTACAAACAAAAATACATATCCAGAAATATTTGTTGTATGTATTTCAGAAATATTTTTAAGATGAGTTTCTAAGTATGGGAATACACATTGTTATTACAAACAAAAATTTCTATGTAGATGTATATATGGTACATTATGTATTCTGAAGGATTTATTAGAATTCGAGGTGCATGTCGATGATTCACTAAATTGATTCTAAAACAGCACTAAAGTGAATTATTTTCTGATTGATTTTTTAAGAATTTACAGCAATGGAAGGGTTTCACAGATCTCATGTAGCGTACATATATGCTCTTGCCATGTATGTATTAAATACAGTACTATTGTATCAAGGAATGTAGGGCCTTAGCATTTTTGAAAATATATGCTGAGTTCTCAGTATGCAAATAATTGAGTGATATTCTGAAAATAAGGTTTAAGTATGCTTAGCATATCACTGAAATGGGTCTTTGAAGTGTGAACAGTCACCAATTTGTTGAAAATAAGGACGAAATGTGCTTAGCATATGTGTGAAATGAGTGTTCAAGTATGAACAGTCACCAATATGCTGAAGATGGAGACGAGGTATGCTTGCTGTATCTGTGAAATGGATCTTTGAAGTATGAATGGTCAGCAGTATGCTGAAGATAAAGATGAAGTATGCTTACTGTATATGTGAAATGGATCTTTGAAGTATGAACGGTCACCAGTATGCTAAAAATAATGATGAAGAGTGCTTGCTGTATCAGTGAAATGGCATTTTGAATTTAGCAGTCACCAGTATGTTGAAAATAAGGACAAATTATGCTTACTGTATCTGTGAAATGGCATTTTGAAGTGTGACCAGTCACCAGTATGTTGAAAAAAAGGACAAAGTATGCTTAGCGTATCGGTGAAATGGGTTTTTAAAGTATGTACAGTCACCAGTATGCTGAAAATAGACAAAGTATGCTTAGCGTATCTGTTCAATGGCTTTTTGAAGTGTGAAATGTCACCAGATGGTGTGATATGTGATTTATAGGCAGCTTTCTACAACTCATTCTGTGATAATTTTGGATGTAAGATGCTGTAAATGTTACCATCAGTGTGAAAAATTGTGAAAATTGTCCTCTTTGTAATTGTACATATTATGTCAATGTATTTTTCTGTACAGATGGAAGAAGAATATTCTTATGATGTTTATAAATATGTATATTCAACTAAATAGTATTTTGATAAAATAAATATGGTTATTTTTTCGTTGCTATAAAGAGACTATTGTGAAGATTTTAATAATTTGTAGTGTTAAAATAAAGCGTGCATTAACAGGAGACATCTTTCTGGTCTTAAAATGCTCAGTGTTGTGTTGACGGCACAAGAAATCAGATCTTGTAAAGAATAGTAACCCCAGGGCCGCTTTAGTTTATTCATATTTACATAGCAAGTCCCTTTACCAAACCTAAACTAGCTAATCTCCTATAAATCTATCTTAACTTCACCTCACCTAACCTAACAATTCACAGGTTATTTAACTTTACATGGGGTTCTGGGTTTACTTAGCTTCACAAGAACTATGAATACTTACTTAAAATCACTGATTTAGACCTGAATGCAGATTGTCCGGGTCCAAGCGCATATGCAGAGAAGTACTTTGGTGTTACGATGCTTCTGTTTCCAACATTTCCCTTGATAGTGTGGGCACGAGTTGTTGTTGTTGTTGTTTTCCTCATACGCACTTGGATGCCAGAACACCATTACAACCCTCACCTCC
>JAXCGZ010011034.1:0-5000 GCA_037179515.1 Halocaridina rubra
TATATATATATATATATATATATATATATATATATATATATATATATATATATATATATATATATATATATATATATATATATATATATATATATATATATATATATATCTATATATATATATATATATATATATATATATATATATATATATATATATATATATATATATATATATATATATATATATATATATATATATATATATCTCTCTCTCTCTCTCTCTCTCTCTCTCTCTCTCTCTCTCTCTCTCTCTCTCTATATATATATATATATATATATATTTATATAAATATATATATATATAATATATATATATATATATATATATATATATATATATATATATATATATATATATATTATATATATATATACATATATATATATATATATATATATATATATATATATGCATATATATGAATCATTATTTACCCCGACCGGGACTCGAATCTAGGACTTATACTTACTAATGTCAAGGTGATACCAACTACACACCACAGAAGGATAAAAGGAATCCAACCTTATAGCTTATGTCTGCTATACTTAGGAATGAACGCATTCTATCTGAATGCCACTATGTTCATATTACAGATTCCCCAACCTCACTCATGGCTTCATTTTCGCATTTAATTCAATTATAAGTCTTAGGTTCGAGTCCCAGTCTGGGTAAATAATGATTCATGTTTTCACATATGCAATGTGCTTATTTGGTTATTGTATGACCCGAATGAGATTGGGAATTGAATTAAATGCTAAAACGAAGCCATGAGTGAGGTTGGGGAATCTGTAATATGAACATAGTGGCATTCAGATAGAATGCGCTCATTCCTAAGTATAGCAGATATAGGATATAAGCTTGGATTCCATTTTACCTACTGTGGTGTGTAGTTGGTAGCTCCTTGACCTAGTAATTATAAGTCCTAGGTTCGAGTCCCGGTCGGGGTAAATAATGATTTATGTTTTCACATATGTAATGTGCTTATTTGGTTATTGTATGACCCGAATGAGATTAGGAATTGAATTAAATGCGAAAATGAAGCCACGAGTGAGGTTGGGGAATCTGTAATATGAACATAGTGGCATTCAGATAGAATGCGTTCATTCCTAAGTATAGCAGATATAAGCTATAAGGTTGGATTCCTTTTAACCTTCTGTGTTGTGTAGTAGGTAGCGCCTTGACTTAGTAATTATAAGTCCTAGGTTCGAGTCCCGGTCGGGGTAAATAATGATTCATGTTTTCACATATGTAATGTGCTTATTTGGTTATTGTATGTCCCGAATGAGATTGGGAATTGAATTAAATGCGAAAATGGAGCCACGAGTGAGGTTGGGGAATCTGTAATATGAACATTGTGGCATTCAGATAGAATGCTTTCATTCCAAAGTATAGCAGATATAAGCGGCTGTAAGGTTGGATTCCTTTTAACCTTTTGTGGTGTGTAGTTGGTAGCGCCTTGACTTAGTAATTATAAGTTCTAGGTTCGAGTCCCGGTTGGGGTAAACAATGATTCATGTTTTCACATATATAATGTGCTTATTTGGTTATTGTATGACCCGAATGAGATTGGGAATTGAATTAAATGCTAAAATGAAGCCACGAGTGAGGTTGGGGAATCTGTAATATGAACATAGTGGCATTCATATAGGATGTGTTCATTCCTAAGAAGAGCAGATATAAGCTATAAGGTTGGATTCCTTTTAACCTTCTGTGGTGTAGTGGTAGCGTTTTGACTTAGTAATTATAAGTCCTAGGTTCGAGTCTCGGTCGGGGTAAATAATGATTCATGTTTTCACATATGTAATGTGCCTATTTGTATATATATATATATATATATATATATATATATATATATATATATATATATATATATATATATATATATATATATATATATATATATATATATATATATATATATATATATATATATATATATATATATATATATATATATATATATATATATATATATATATATATATATATATATATATATATATATATATATATATATATATATATATATATATATATATATATATATATATATATATATATATATATATATATATATATATATATATATATATATATATATATATATATATATATATATATATATATATATATATATATATATATATATATATATATATATATATATATATATATATATATATATATATATATATATATATATATATATATATATATATATATATATATATATATATATATATATATATATATATATATATATATATATATATATATATATATATATATATATATATATATATATATATATATATATATATATATATATATATATATATATATATATATATATATATATATATATATATATATATATATATATATATATATATATATATATATATATATATATATATATATATATATGTGTGTATGTGTGTGATTACCTACTTGTGATTACCTAATTGTGTTTACGGGAAAGAGACCAAAGCTCATATCTTCCCGTCTATTGATCGGTTCCATTTTAGACTTAGTGATACTTATCATACCTGTCCTTAAAACTATGGATTGAGATAGCATTAACTACCTCCTCGCTTAGCGAATTCCAATTATCAACTACTCTTACACTGAAAAAGTATTTCCTTACATCCTGCAATGAAGTTTTCTTACGAAGCTTCAAACTATGACCTCTAGTTCTAGAGCCAGCCATATCGAAATATCGATCCCTATCCACTCTATCATAACCATGAAGGAATTTAAAGACTTTCACCATATCCCCCCTTACTCTTCTAGCTTCGAGTGATGGTAAGTCTAATTCCCTCAGCCTCTCATCATTACTGAGCTTGCGTATTTCTGGCACCAGTTTCGTGGCATGTCTTTGAACTTTTTCAAGCTTAGCTATGTGCTTTTTCAAGTGCGGATTCCAAAAGGGGGCTGCATATTCGAGTTTTGGCCTCACATAGGTTACATAAATATTTCTGAACATTTCCTTGTCCATGTGCCTGAAGGCTACCCTTACATTTGATAAGAATGCATATGCTGCCCTTACTATGCCATTTATATGTATTTCTGGAGACAAATCTGCCAGTATGTTTACTCCTAGATCTCTCTCATTTTCTGTCTCTTGAAGTTGTACTCCAGCTACCGAGTAGTCAAGCTTGGGCCTTCTTGCACTTGTACCCATTCTCATTACCTTACATTTTGAAGTATTGAATTTCATTAGCCACTTTTCTGACCACTCATGCAGATTATTTAGATCCTCCCGAAGTTCTCTACCATTGTTCTCGTTTTTTTCTTTCTTCACAATCTTTGCATCATCTTCAAACATATTCATGAATGAATTTACAGACTCTGGTAGGTCATTTACATATACAAGGAACAAAAGTGGCCCTAAAACTGAACCCTGTGGAACTCCACTACTAACTCTTCTCCATTCAGACACTGAGTGTCTTACTCTAACCCTCTGTTCCCTTCCTTCTAAGTAAGTTTTTATCCATTCCAAAACATTTCCACCTATTCTAGCCATTGATTGCAGCTTCCTAATAAGTCTCCCATGTGGAACAGTGTCAAACGCTTTCGGTAAGTCTAGGAATATGCAATCTGCCCAGCCCTCTCTTTCCTGTAAGATTTGGCTTACCTCATCATAAAATTCTAATAAGTTTGTTACTGTTGATCTACCTTCTCTGAAGCCATGTTGCCTCACTGACAAAAAGTTGAAGGATTCCAAGTGAAGAGAGATATGTTTCCTTAGTAGTTTCTCCATAACTTTGCAAACTATGCTGGTCAAGGAAACTGGTCTATAGTTCAGAGCCGTATCCCTCCTTCCCTTTTTGAAGATAGGTATCACATTTGCTTGTTTCCAGCATCTTGGAATCTCCCCCGACTCCAGTGACTCCTTAAATATGATACTTAGTGCCACTGATATTGTTTTGCGCATTTTTTAAGCACATGAGGGGATATGTCATCAGGACCTGTAGCTTTATGAACATCTAAATCCATCAGCGCTTTGCATACCTCTGTGGCTGTAAGGTGGATGTTCTCTAATACCGGCCCTTGAGCTTCTATCACTGCAATCTGAGGGGGTGGGGTATTTTCTACTGTAAATACTGACTGAAACTCCTTGTTCAATTCTTTGCAGATCTCTTCATCCGTCTCAGTGATGCTTCCATCCGCTCTCTTTAGCCTTAAAACCTGTTCTTTTACCTTCAGTTTTCCTCTGATAAAGCTGTGGAAAAGCTTGGGATTTTCTTTAGCCTTCCTGGTGATGTCCCTCTCATAATCTCTCTCTGCCTCTCTCCTTTTACTTAGGTAGTCATTTCTTGCTCTTTTGTAGGTTTGCCAGGCATTTATGTTTTTTCTCCTCCTATACCTTTTCCAGCATTTGTCTCTCCACTCCTTAGCTCTTTTACACCCATTATCAAACCATTTCTCTCTGGCATGAATTACACCTACTTTGGTGACAGGTATGCAGCAATCTACTATCTTCCCATATTTCTCACAAAAGATATCATACATTTCTTGTACAGATTTGTTGTAAAATAAGGTTCTCCAGTCAATAACTGCAAAAAGCTCATTCATTTTGATGTAATCTCCTTCCGGATAGTTCCTCCTCATGTCCTCAGTGCCTCTACTCTCAGGAAGAATATCTTCAATGATATACTCCATCAACAACACACAGTGGTCACTCTTTCCAATTGGTGGTTCATACTCAATATTTTCAATATCCTACACATTATCTGTGAACACTAGATCAAGTAGTGATGGCTCATCCCCACCCCTGGCCCTTGTTGGTTCCATTACATGTTGGTGTAGGAAATTCCCTTGTACGCAATCTAGGAATCTTGCCCCAAATGAGTCCTCACCACTGTGTGGGTCAAGGTTTATCCAATCTATCTCTTTATGATTAAAGTCTCCCATAATGAAAAACCTACATTTCTTTCCCGTGCCATGTTAACAACTGAGTTTATGACTTCAATAGTACCTATATGACTTTCCTC
>JAXCGZ010011034.1:7500-10712 GCA_037179515.1 Halocaridina rubra
ATACATATATATATATATATATATATATATATATATATATATATATATATATATATATATATATATATATATATATTATATATATATATATATATATATATATATATATATATATATATATATATATATATATATATATATATATATATATATATATATATATAATTTTGCTCATGGAAGAGAGCCCAATGTTTGTAATTCCCCATCTCCTGGTCGGTTCCATATTTGTACTCAGCGATACTTATCATACTTGTCCTTATAGCTATGAATTGAGCTAGCATATGCTACCTCCTCGCTTTGCGAATTCCAATCAGCAACTACTCTTACACTAAAAAGTACTTCATTACATCCTTTAAAGTTTTCTTACTAAGCTTCAAACTATGACCTCTAGTTCTAAAGCCAACCATATCAAAATATAGATCCTTTTCCACTCTGTCAAAACCATGACAAAATTTAAAAACCGTCACTATATCCCCTCTCACACTTCTAGCCTCAAGTGATGGTAAGTGTAATTCCCTCAGCGTCTCATAACTAAGATTGATTATTGCTGGCATCAGTTTCGTTCATTATCTTTAAACTTTTTGCAGCTTATTTATTTAAATATTTATTTATTTATTTATTTATTTTTTTTTAAGTGTGGATTCCAAAAGGGGCTGCATATTCAATCATTTACCTCACATACGTTACATAAATATTTCTGAGCATTTTCTTGGCCATGTGTCTGAATATTACCCTTACATGTGCTAAGAAAGCATGTGCTGCCCATACTATGCCATATATATGCATATCCGGAGACAAGGCAGCCAGTGTGCTTACTCCCAGAGCTCTCTTATTCTCTCTCTCTTGAGGTTATGCTCCTGCTATTGAGTATCCAAGCTTGGACCTTCTTGCACTTGTACCCATTCTCATTACCTAACATTCTGAAGTAATGAATTTCATTAGCCACTTTCCTGACCAGTCATGCAGTCTATTTAGGTTTTCCTGAAGTTCTCTACCATTGTTCGCGTCTCTTACTTTCTTCACTGTCTTTGCATTATCTGCAAAGATATTCAAGAATGAATTTACAGACTCCAGTAGGTCATTTACGTATACCAAGAACTAAAGTGGCCTTAAAACTGAACCCTGTGGAACCCCACTACTAACCCTTCTCCATTCAGACACTGAGTGTCTTACTCTAACCCTAACCCTCGGTCTCTTCCATCTAAATAGGTTTTTATCCATTCCAAGACATTTCCAACTATTCTCATCATTACTTGCAGATTCTTAATAAGTATCTCTTTTGAAACCATATCAAATGCTTTCCTTAAATCTAGGAATATGCAATCCGAGCAGCCATCTCTTTCCTGTAAGATCAGGCTTACCTGATCACAGCATTCTAATTAGCTTATTACCGTTGATCTGCCTCCTGTGAAGCCATGTTGTTTCACTGACAAAACTGATGGATTCCAAGTAAAGAGAGATACGTATTCTTAGAAGTTTTTCCACAACTTTGCAAACTATGCTGGTCAAAGAAACAGGCCTATAGTTTATAGCTGTATTCCTCCTTACAGTGTTTAAGATAGGTACCACGTTTGCTTGTTTCTAGCATCTTGGAATCCTCCAGGATTCCAGCGACTTTTCAAATATGATGCACAGTGCCACCGGTATTGGTTTAGTGCATTTCTTAAGTACATAAGGTGATATATCAGACCTGTAGCTTTATGGGCATCCAACTCAACCAACGCATTGCATACCTCAGTGGCTGAAAATGTGATGTTCCCTAATGTATGTATTTATGTATGTATGTATGTATGTATGTATGTATGTATGTATGTATGTATGTATGTATTCATGCCTGCATGCATTTTTTTCATGATTGTCACTCCAGGTCGGGCCAAAAAAAAAAAAATCTACCCTAATCAAGCCTGGGCACGAAGAAAACAAAAAGAAAAACAGAGATGGGGAATGTTGTGACTTGTCAGATGTGAAGCGCTAATAAGACATGTGTAACGAATATCCAAGATATTCGGTGTCGATGTAGGCATAGAAAGAGAACTGTAACTGAAGGAAGACTTAACATCGAACTGTCCAGGGCAGTCTTATCTAAGTCCACAAGACCCTTCAGCTGTAGTACTGCAATGGGTGGTTGGGGCCATGGGCCAGTCTACTACATGGATATGTATGTATGCATGTATGTATGCATTCATGCATGTATGTATGTATGTATGCATGTATGTATGTATGTATGTATGTATGTATGTATGTATGTATGTATGTATGTGATTACCTAATTGTATTTACGGGAAAGAGCCCAAAGCTCGTATCTTCCCGTCTCCTGGTCGCTTCCATTTTATACTTAGTGATACTAGTCATACCTGTCCTTAAAACTATGGATTGATATAGCATTAACTACCTCCTCGCTTAGCGAATTCCAATTATCAACTACTCTTACACTGAAAAAGTATTTCCTTACATCCTGCAAAGAAGTTTTCTTACGAAGCTTCAAACTATGACCTCTAGTTCTAGAGCCAGCCATATCAAAATATCGATCCCTATCCACTCTATCATAACCATGAAGGAATTTAAAGACTGTCACCATATCCCCCCTCACTCTTCTAGCTTCGAGTGATGGTAAGTCTAATTCCCTCAGCCTCTCATCATAACTGAGATTGCGTATTTCTGGCACCAGTTTCGTGGCATGTCTTTGAACTTTTTCAAGCTTAGCTATGTGCTTTTTCAAGTGTGGATTCCAAAAGGGGGCTGCATATTCGAGTTTTGGCCTCACATAGGTTACATAAATATTTCTGAACATTTCCTTGTCCATGTGCCTGAAGGTTACCCTTACATTTGATAAGAATGCATATGCTGCCCTTACTATGCCATTTATATGTATTTCTGGAGACAAATCTGCCAGTATGTTTACTCCTAGATCTCTCTCATTTTCTGTCTCTTGAAGTTGTACTCCAGCCACCGAGTAGTCAAGCTTGGGCCTTCTTGCACTTGTACCCATTCTCATTACCTTACATTTTGAAGTATTGAATTTCATTAGCCACTTTTCTGACCACTCATGCAGATTATTTAGATCCTCCCGAAGTTCTCTACCATTGTTCTCGTGTTTTACTTTCTTCACAATCTTTGCATCATCTGCAAACATATTCATGAATGAATTTACAGACTCTGGTAGGTCATTTGCATATACAAGGAACAAAGGTGGCCCTAAAACTGAACCCTGT
>JAXCGZ010011035.1:0-10669 GCA_037179515.1 Halocaridina rubra
CATGTGCTTAAAAAAATGCGCAAACACAATATCAGTGGCACTAAGTATCATATTTAAGGAGTCACTGGAGTCGGGGGAGATTCCAAGATGCTGGAAACAAGCAAATGTGATACCTATCTTCAAAAAGGGAAGGAGGGATACGGCTCTGAACTATAGACCAGTTTCCTTGACCAGCATAGTTTGCAAAGTTATGGAGAAACTACTAAGGAAACATATCTCTCTTCACTTGGAATCCTTCAACTTTTTGTCAGTGAGGCAACATGGCTTCAGAGAAGGTAGATCAACAGTAACAAACTTATTAGAATTTTATGATGAGGTAAGCCAGATCTTAAAGGAAAGAGAGGGCTGGGCAGATTGCATATTCCTAGACTTTCAGAAAGCGTTTGACACTGTTCCACATGGGAGACTTATTAGGAAGCTGCAATCAATGGCTAGAATAGGTGGAAATGTTTTGGAATGGATAAAAACTTACTTAGAAGGAAGGGAACAGAGGGTTAGAGTAAGACACTCAGTGTCTGAATGGAGAAGAGTTAGTAGTGGAGTTCCACAGGGTTCAGTTTTAGGGCCACTTTTGTTCCTTGTATATGTAAATGACCTACCAGAGTCTGTAAATTCATTCATGAATATGTTTGCAGATGATGGAAAGATTGTGAAGAAAGTAAAAAACGAGAACAATGGTAGAGAACTTCAGGAGGATCTAAATAATCTGCATGAGTGGTCAGAAAAGTGGTTAATGAAATTCAATACTTCAAAATGTAAGGTAATGAGAATGGGTACAAGTGCAAGAAGGCCCAAGCTTGACTACTCGGTGGCTGGAGTACAACTTCAAGAGACAGAAAATGAGAGAGATCTAGGAGTAAACATACTGGCAGATTTGTCTCCAGAAATACATATAAATGGCATAGTAAGGGCAGCATATGCATTCTTATCAAATGTAAGGGTAGCCTTCAGGCACATGGACAAGGAAATGTTCAGAAATATTTATGTAACCTATGTGAGGCCAAAACTCGAATATGCAGCCCCCTTTTGGAATCCGCACTTGAAAAAGCACATAGCTAAGCTTGAAAAAGTTCAAAGACATGCCACAAAACTGGTGCCAGAAATACGCAATCTCAGTTATGATGAGAGGCTGAGGGAATTAGACTTACCATCACTCGAAGCTAGAAGAGTGAGGGGGGATATGGTGACAGTCTTTAAATTCCTTCATGGCTATGATAGAGTGGATAGGGATCGATATGTTGATATGGCTGGCTCTAGAACTAGAGGTCATAGTTTGAAGCTTCGTAAGAAAACTTGTTTGCAGGATGTAAGGAAATACTTTTTCAGTGTAAGAGTAGTTGATAATTGGAATTGGCTAAGCGAGGAGGTAGTTAATGCTATCTCAATCCATAGTTTTAAGGATAGGTATGATAAGTATCACTAAGTCTAAAATGGAACCGATCAGGAGACGGGAAGATACGAGCTTTGGGCTCTTTCCCGTAAATACAATTAGGTAATCACGGTGGTTTGGGAACCACCACGGTGGCAAGATTCCCCTCGCATACTCGTGGTTGACAGGCATGTAGAGATACAAATAAATACCATCGTTCACACAGAGTGGTAAACCCTGCATTTTGAGAACAATAGGTGCCATCATTGTCTGTATCCCAGCCAATGAGAAATGAGACAGTGTTACCATGGCAACCCTTGCCGCCACGTGGACTGTTTCCCGTAATGAGTCACACACACCATTGCATCTCTGGTTGCTGTTAGATATGGAGAGGGATCGGTTTGATACAGATGTATTCATAAATGAAATTGAAAAACACCCATCAATTTGGGACATGAAATCTCAAGAGTACAAAGACAGAATGATTTCACTGACATTCTCAAATAATTGAAAAACTTATTGTCATTCTCTCTCAAAAGAGGGGTACAAGGTTGTAATCATGCCATAGGTAAGTCTATCATATAGAATTGGATGACCCCAATGTTGTCTTTGTCGACGTTTGAGCCAATTCAAGCGGCAATGCAACTGCCAAAAACATGCTTCCTCTTCCACATCCATCCTGGCACTGGATGCCATTAACACGAAGAAATAAAAAGTGGATCTACTGTGCGGTGGCTGCCGCGGTCCAAAAGCTTCGTGTAAATGATTACAGCATTAAAGGTGCTGTGGCTGCCGAGGTTCAAAACGCCCTGTGTGAACAGGCCCTAAGAGCAGTAGTTGAGGTATTTGTGGTTCATGACGAATGTGTTTCTTGACTTAGCCTCCCCCCTTGCAAAGGGGAATGAGGTCATATATATATATATATATATATATATATATATATATATATATATATATATATATATATATATATATATATAAAGTTTTGTGTCTCTATTAGTCTCCATTTTAGGGTGGACAAGGAGAAATTGAAGCTGGGAAAATAATGCTGGATGCCCTTCTTATCACAGCTTGAGCACTCTACCTATTAAGCTGCGGAGGTCCCCTGTCTAAATTTATAATAATGAATAATATTTATTAACTCATATATTGTTATTATTATTATTTTTTTTTTTGCAAAGCATTAGTGTAAGGGAATGTAGGAAAAGTTAATGAGCTGATGAATTCATTTTGCCTCTTTAAAACAAGATTTTAAATTTGTTTAAATATGGGTTTGCAGTTTTGTATGTTTTACTGATTTTTTTGTGGAGATGATTTTATTCTATGCACCTACTGAGGAAATTTTACTGTTACTTTTATTTTATATACCTCTGGAGTGTTGCAATATCAAAAGAGGAGACTTCCTCTCTTGACAATTTCAGGAGATTATCATTGATTCAGTTGTCCAAAACATTGTCTAGAAATCTCAGTTGCTTTTTGAATTAGTATTTCAAAAAGCAAATGAGATTTTACGTGAGACGAAGATGAAAGGAAAAGGAGAAGTGGCATTTGGTGAGGTGACAGTTATGGTGTCTAGGGTTGAAATGGGGACAGCGAGAGAAGGTGTGGCATTATTGCTGAGTGAATGGATGGTAAATAAGGTAGTGGAATGGAAAGAAGTATCATCTAGGCTGATGTGGATGAGGGTTAGGATGGGTAGGGAATATTGAGCTTTTGTTAGTGCATATGGGCCAGGATGTGAGAGAAGTGTGGAAGAGCAGGATGATTTCTGGAATGAGTTAACTAGGTGTGTGGATGGTCTGAGTAGAAGGAACTATGTAGTTGTGTTGGATGACTTGAATGCCAAAATGGGTGATGGAGAGGTAGAAGGTGTTGTAGGAAAGTTTGGGGTACCAGGTGGGAATGAGATTGGCGAGAGACTGTTAGATATGTGTATGGAGCAAGAGCTGGTGATAGGTGATAGTTTTTTCAAGAAGAAGTTAAAAAATATGTATACATGGATGAGTGGCAAATGGAAGAGTGAAAGAAAAAGCATTGATGGATTATATGTTGGTAGCAAAAAGTATGATTTGTAGAGTGAAATATGTGCGTGCATTTAGGGGTGTGGCTGCTGGAATGTCTGATCACTTTTTGGATGAAGCAAATGTGGTATTAGCAACAGAGTGGGGAAATTGAGTGGGGGGGGGGATGTAGAAGGGAAGTGGTGAAGGTGGAAGAGTTGAAAAAGCCAGAGAAGAGACAGGAATATCAGGACAGGTTGAAAGTGGCATATGACAGGGTGAAAGAAAAAAAAGTTGGGGAGTTAGAGGAGGAATGGAGGTTGATGACAGAAGGTTTTGTGGGACATGTAAGTGATATGCGTGGAAAGAGGTTTGTTGGAGGTGACATGAGGAGGGGCAGTGAGTGGTGGAGTGAATGGGTGAAAATGAAGGTGGAAGAGTAAAGAGGGCTTTTGATGAATGGCTGCAGTGTAACAGTAGGGAGAAGTATGAAAGATAAAGGGAGAAAAATGTGGAAACTAAGCGGTAGGTAGAGGAAGAGAAGAGGTCGGCAAATGTTAGTGGGGACAGGATTTTAGTAGGTCATATGAGGAGAATATAAAGTTTTGGAAAGAAGTGAAGAGAGTAAGGAAGGGTGGACCGAGAATGGATGACACAGTGAAAAATGTGAATGGACAGATGTTAAGAGGGAACAATGCAAGGAAAAGATGTGCTGCAGAATATTTTGAGTGGATGCTGAATGTTGAGGTAGATAGAGAGGCAGCTATAGTGGCAGTAGGGAGGTGTTCAAGTGCCAGTAATGGGAGATGAAAATGAGAGAGAGATTACAAGAGAGGAGGTGAAAAGGGCATTGGATGAAACGAAAGCAGATAAAGCACCTGGAATGGACGGTGTGAGAGCAGAGATGTTGAAAGAAGGGGGTGTGACTGTATAGGCATGGTTAGTGAGAGTGTTTAATATATGCTTTATGTTATCATAAAGCATATTTTCTTGTAAAGTGCCCCAATACAAAGATAAGGGAAATGTGTATGAATGCAGTAATTTTAGGGGTATAAGTTTGTTGAGTGTGGGAGGAAAAGTGTATGGTAGGATACTGATTAATAGGATTAGGGATAAGACAGAAAATGTAATCGCGGAAGTGCAAAGTGGTTTTAGGAGAGGTAGAGGTTGTACAGATCAGATTTTTATATTTAGGCAGTTATTTAGCATTGGGTAAGGATGTGTATTTTGCATTTTTGGATCAGGAGAAAGCGTATGATGGAGTAGATAGATAGGCAGTGTGGAATGTTTTGAGGTTATATGGAATTGATGGTAGACTGTTTCAAGCAGTGAAGAATTTGTATGAGGGCAGTAGAGCTTGTGTTAAGGTAGGGAATGAAGTGAGTGAGTGGTTTCCAGTGAGTGTGGGACTGAGACAGGGATGTGTGATGTCACCATGGCTGTTCAATTTGTATATTGATGGAGTTGTAAGAGAGGTGAATGAGCGAGTGCGTGGTCGAGGTTTGAGAATGGTAGATGGGGATGATAACGAGTGAGAGCTGAATCAGTTGCTGTTTGCAGATGATATTGTGGTGGTGGCAGATTCAGTAGAGAAGCTGTGTCAGTTAGTGTCATAATTTGGAATGGTGTGTGAGAAAAGGAAGTTGCAAGTGAATGTGGGAAAGAGTAAGGTTATGAGGTGTACAAGAAATGAGGATCGTTCTGGATTGAATGTTATGTTGAATGGAAAGACACTCGAGGAAGTTGATCATTTTAAGTATTTAGGCTCGGTTATAGCTGCAAATGGTGGAGTGGAAGCAGATGTGTGTCACATAGTGAATGAAGGATGTAAAGTGTTGAGTGCGTTGAAAGGAGTGATGAAGAATAGAGGGTTGGAAATGAATGTTAAGAAAGTTTTGTATGAGAAAGTGGTTGTGCCAACTGTGATGTATGGATCAAAGTTATGGGGTATGAAAATAAGTGAGAGATGGAAACTAAATGTGTTTGAGATGAAATGCCTGATGAGTTTTATTGTGTATCTCGGTTGGATAGGGTTAGGAATGAAGTGGTGATAGCAAGAATAGGTGTGAGGAGAGAATTGGCAGCCAGAGCAGATATGAATGTTCTGAGATGGTTTAGCCATGTGGAGAGGCAGGATGATGAAAGACTGCTGAAAAAGGTGATGAATGCAAGAGTTAAAGGGAGAAATGCTAGAGGGAGCCCTAGGATTGGGTGGATGGATGGAAAAAGGAAAGCCCTGAATGATAGGAGGATGGATGTGAGGGAAGCTGGTGAGCGTGTGAGGAATAGGAATGAGTGGCGAGCGATTGTGACACATCTCTGATGGGCATCTGCTGTTACCACAGGGCTGCATCATACTAGAGGTAGCCCTGTGGTAGGGGCAGTAGTGGAGTTGGCATTATGAAGCGACACAGGGTTTGGAAGAGCCGGGAGGATGGGCTGTGGGACTCCAGCAGTGCCATCTGAATGGCCGCTAGCTCCCTCGTCATTGCCCATAGAGTAAAGTAATCCCCTTATTGTTTCGTTTTTGATGTCGGCTACACCCAGATTGGGGGAAACAGCCAAGGTAAATGAATGATGAATAGAATCTATTGACGAATGGTTACACTACTCTAGACTGAATTCACATGCAATGAAAGCAGAGAGTTGCAGTCATCTTGGTTAGTATAGTTTCCAATCAGCAACAGAACAACAAAATTATATCAGCGAGTGAGCCTAGGCCACTTTCACTAACTTGTAATTTGTATCATTTCTACAATCTCCATCTCCTTTCTTCACATATCTTCTAAGCGAAAGTGAAAATTATTGCTGCCAGTCTTATATTGGGTAACTTTTTTTTATATATATATAAAAAAAAATGTTTATGACTGTTAAGGGGTTCATCCTGAGATAAACTTCATATCTATTAAGCATCTTCAACCATTAAGACATAAAAACAACCTCATACTTCGCTCCTTTAGCCCTTAACCTAACATTTGCATGTTCCTGAACTGGTTAACCCATAGCCTAATGCTTTTTAACCGTAAATAGTTGGCTCCAAAAGTTCACTAGAGGCTATTTCCTATACGTAACCTTGTATTATATAATAGCATCTCCTTACAGTCATTTTTCATCATCTCATCCTACTATATTTTTTTTTTTACAATATAGCCACACATCTTCCATTAACTATGGTAATGTGATAGGGCTGTGAATAAGGGGAAAATTTGGAGTTTATTTTCTACTTGGCCCTTCACAAATAACATGACACAAGTAATTTTTTTTACAAATTTAGTTTTACCTAGTTATATGTCTACACACTTTTTAGCACTGAATACCTGATCAAAACTTAGCACGAGGGTCTGCCCCTCTCTTTTTTATCTCTTACTTTATTTAATTTTCGTGCTTTTCCCTCCAATTCCCTTATATCCTTAATCCCCTCCCCTTTTTTCCCTTCCTATCCTATCCCAACCTAAAAAAAACAAAAAAATGTCTTCACTGATGAGTGTTCAGTAAAATTATGTTGTGATATGAGAGAATGGTATGGATGTTGGTATAATGATGAGATGTGATGGATCTTTCACCAGTTTTTTGTGGTACAACCCAGTTCATGATTCCTCATTTGTCTCCTGAAAAAATGAAGTATATCCAAGCCCGTTCAGGGACATGTAATGCTGGCGTCACACATAGCCAAAACTCCCGACCCGACTCTTAAGACCACGTTCCGACGGAATCTTCGCTCAATCCTTGGAGATCCGGCAGATTTTTTAGCCGACAGGTGCATTCCTGTGCCTGTCGGAAGTACGTCATACGTCCGCGTAAGCATTCCTATGGATCGTAATTGCAATCGTACGGAGTAGTTTGGACACGTAATATAGCGTACGACTGATCATACGCAAACATAAGTCTCATGATAAAAAACGGGAAATTTAAGTTTTTGACCGTTACGACTGGGCCAACCATGGTCCCGACGCTCCCTACCCATCGTAGGGGAACGTACACGTTCATAGGGGGTTGTTCATTTTCATTATTTTATACTGAGAAGATATTAAGTTTAATATTTTACATTTAATAATGTAATAATGTTTCATCTTTGTCATTCACAGAATCCTTCAAATGTAAGTTGTATGTACTGGTAAACGCAAATAAAAAGCAATTTGGTATAGTTATATTTGCCCTTACTTTTCCATTTATATAATTATGTTAGAATTGATCCTAGTGAACAATAAATATATGGAAAATATATATATATATATATATATATATATATATATATATATATATATATATATATATATATATATATATATATATATATATATATATATATATATATGAATCATTTTTTTACCCCGACCGGGACTCGAACCTAGGACTTATGATCACTAGGTTCGAGTCCCGGTCGGGGTAAAAAAATTATTCATGTTTTCACATATGTAATGTGCTTATCTGATTATATATATATATATATATATATATATATATATATATATATATATATATATATATATATATATATATATATATATATATATATATATATATATATATATATATATATATATATATATATATATATATATATATATATATGGGATATTTGTGAAAGTATAACCCTGATTTATATATTTGGCACTTCAGCTACTTATATATATATAAGTAAATATATGTTGGCCATGTATGTTAATATATTTCATATATTTTGTTTGACACATTTATGGATTTGATTAATTCATATTTTGATATGAGGGAAAAAATAAATGCACTAATATCATGGTAAACAATAAGAAATGCACTAATATCATGGTAAACAATAAGAAATGCACTAATATCATGCTAAAACAATAAGAAATGCGGCAAGCGGAGCAGGAAAACTGAACGCCCAGGACTGGGTTGTCACAAATGAGACCACGCATGCGCGCGCTGTCTTTTCATACTGCGCTACCAAACGTATAAGCGAATTTTTAAATTTTTAACGGTTCCAGACCCGGAGGACTGCGTACGCCGGGTAGGATCGATCCTCTGGATCGTACACGGGCGTACACCTTCTCCTACCCCCGCGTACTATCAAGAAGATCGATCTTACCCGTCGTACGCAGTTTTCTACGACTGATTTGGTCTTCCGAATCACGGAGATTATTGGGTGCAGCAGCCAATTATTGTAGACCCTCCACGACGGTTCAGGACCCCCTCGATTTTTTTAAACTACGTAGGACCGTTAGGATTCCATCGTACGCGGACGAAAAATTACACCCGATTATCGTAATGACGTCATTGCTGCTGGGAGGATTCTGTCTTTAGACGGTTTTAAGAGTCGGGTCGGGAATTTTGGCTATGTGTGATGCCAGCATAAGTTTGGATTAGGCTGTGAGGATAAATCGATGTTTCTTAACTGATTTAGTTTCAGTAAGCAACCAAACAAATAATTTTCAGATCACTGTTCCTAGTTTATTGTTGAATGCATGTTATTTACGCGGGCTCATGTCCGCAACTATCACATAAAAGGATTAAAAAAGTACTAAAAAGGATTAAAAATGAACTAAAGAGCACCACTGGACAAAACAGATTGAACATTCTCACTCTAATGAACAATGAACATGAACTTCTATGTGAAATAGACATTTCCAGTCTTATCAACAAATTTCATCATGCTAAATCTAGAAAATGTAACTTCTAATTTGTAATTTTGCCGTTGCTGACTTTTAAAACTAAAACTAGCATATTATGAAATTAATGAAATGTAAGACATATTCGCCATATCGTTTCGTATTGAAAAAATAATAAAAAGAAATAAAAAAAAACTCAGTGACCTTGCTATGCAAGTAATTTATTACTTAATATTCATGTGTATATTTAAAAAATTCAGGGCCCCTTTATAACATATGCTACTGGCCTGCTTTAACTTAAGACAACATTGGCTAAGGAAAATAAAGTGTTCATACGAGTAATATTGTAAAACCTTACCTTGGGTTACTTCCTGAGTCAAGAGCACATCAGTAGCATACGTCTTTTCATTATAAGTGTTATATTCATTGTTTGTGACAGTAATACTCTCTTCGGAGTCTAGCGTGAACAGTAATGTAGGGTCCATTGTTTGAATCAATCAATCAGAGACTTGATTCAGTTTTGCTTTAATTGTAGTTTTGGGACTTAGATGAAAGCACTAGTGGAACTAAGTCCATCTTGAACTCAGAATGGCAGGGAGGCTGGAAAAGGGAAACAATTGAGAGGGTTAGAGATATTCCCTTTTCTGCATTCCATCTCAGTCATGTTAACAAAAGCTTGAACCTGGGTTTGAATCACTAGAACACTGAGTCAAGAGCCACTTAATAACAAAAAAAAATAATAAGGAAAAAAAAAAAAAAAAAAAAATATATATATATATATATATATATATATATATATATATATATATATATATATATATATATATATATATATATTATACCTTAAAGATAAATATAAGAGTAGGTTGGCCATGGCACCAGCCGCCCGTTGAAACACTATGATTGAAGGTATTAGGATACAACTAGGACTGGTCCAGACAGTTCTGGGTTGAGTCTTCCTTCAGGACGGTTCTTTCCTCATGCATACATCTACACTGAATATTCTGGCGTAGTCATTACATATCTCTTGCTATTCCATTACATTTGGCAAGCCACAACACTCCCCACATCTGTCTCTCATTCTCTCTTTTTTCCTCATATTTGTTATTATTTATGGAAGGTCCACAGCTAATGGACCCCAGTACCCGGCATAGAGGGGTGCGAAAAATCTCCGGAGATCGCGTTGACTCCACTATTGGCTTGAGGGCAGGCACACCTAGAGTTTTTTTTTTTTTATCTCGTTTTCCTTTGTGTGATATGACCTCATCTCTGCCTTGTCCTTAACCTTTTTCTTTTCCTTCGTCTTGGTATTTTCTTGTGCCCGGGCCTTTATTGATGAGGGCAGTTTATGCCTGTCCCGGTGTCGCACTCATAAAAAAAATAAACAAGAATCATTGAATAAATAATAAGTAAATCGATCAGGAGTCAAGGAGTTACGAGAATAGGGCTTTTTCTTCAGAACACACACCCATTTACCCTTTTATGAACATTAAATTCTAGCACATATTTCTTTGTTCTCACAAACAGTCTTGCCAGTATCCTTCCTTTTACTATCACTATTTGCAAAACCGAGTATATCGAGACCTCAAATACTAGGGTTCTTGGCGCTTACTGCCTGTAACCTTAAGTACAGAATTCTTCGTAATTTTCACCCTCTTCTTTTTTTGTATATTTAGCTTTTTTCCCCAAAGATTTAGTGTGACCAAATAACTATT
>JAXCGZ010011036.1:0-2500 GCA_037179515.1 Halocaridina rubra
TTACTGTTTTTATGGCCAGTTGCCCTTCTTGACTCCATTGCTTATATTCCGTGGCTTAAATGTGGCAGACTCTTTTTTTTTTATGATTGTGACACCAGGACGGGCCAAAAAACATTATAAAATAAAACAGCCCTCATCGGGCCTGGGCACTTTAACCAGGATGCTCCCCAGAGGCTGGGTATAATCTTTTCTTCTTCCCATTCAGCAGCTTCCTTTAATTGCAATGGAGTTTATGTTATGTGGTTGTGGTTGACAAAACCTATTAAAGCCGGTTTTACGTCACGGACTCCCTTTTCTACCAAGGGCTAGGACGTTGCCTTCTTGTGAAGGATTTGTTTTGGCAGATGTAATCATTACCCTGAGTGCATGCCCTTGCTAACCTCAGACTGTGGCTGGACGCGAACCCTCGACCTGCCGCCTCAAAGTCGCGGACGCTACCGCTTTGCCACGGTGACTGGTTGACAAAATCTCTTATTCCTCTTAAGTACTAGGTCCTCTTTACATACATATAACACGCCCGAGCCATTTGCAAGGCAAATTTTTGTAAATATGGCTTCCATTTTCTCTCTCTTTATCTGGAACGGGAAAAAGGCCATCTCATTGGGTGGGCATTACACCGTTTTCTATGTCTTGCAATAAATTTATTGGTTAAACCGACCTGTCAATAAAGAGGTCACTCCAGAGGAGGAGGGAAGCCGAGGTAATCTTGGGAGAGCAAATTACGGTTTTTACCCATTTTTATTGGTAGTTATGGAGGTAGGGAAAAATAGGACTGTTTAAGTTTAAGATTTACTGAGTCAATAGGGGGAGGGGGTGCTCTTATTTTCATCTGTTTGTTGGGTTGTCTCCTTTAATGTTTTTTTTTTTTTCCAGATGGTTTCTTTCAGTATAACACTCTATAACCTATAGATGTCAATAGCATAAAAGATGGCTAAAACATGTTATTTATTGTAAGTCTACCTAACTTATCTCCTGTAAGGGCTTATGTATATAGTTTTTACTCCTAAACTCTTGTCTTATACCAATTTCACACCAAAATGGCACGTCACACGTGGCATGCCACGTGACATGCCACGTGGCATGCCACGAACATTCGGAAATATATGAAACCTTTCACACAGAAGTGGTGTGACACATGGGACTTATCACGCCACTTCTGTGTGCAATGTTTTATATATTTCCGTATGCTCGTTTTCAACTGGCGTGCCACGTGGCATGCCACGTGTTACGTGCCACTTTGGTCTGAAAGTGGCCTTATGATTTATCAGTTTTATTTAGATATCGCTTACCTATTAATCTATATATATAAGGAAAGCTTGAACAATTCTTAATACAAAACGGGGATGCAAGACATGAAATGGAAACTACATCATAGGAAATTAATACCTCCCTAAGGAAAAAGAAGGGACTGTCTACATCTGGTTATTTTTATAGATAATGTGTAACAAGGCTAAATTAAGGATTACATAGATGATTTGCTGCATCAGGGATAATCTTGACCAGAGAGACAAAAGGATTATATAACTGTTCAAATAACTGTACATGGGGGCGTGCACATGGGCACTCCCAATGATACTGCAGCTGTTAAACATTACAATCTATATTTGATTATCTATAAATAAAATATAGGATTATATATATAGTATGCAATGAAATAGACTAGTTTTGAATTATGTAATATTGTACAGAGGAGTAACCCTTAGAACATAAATAACCCAGAAAATTCCTGGGTTAAGTTAGGCTAGGTTAGGCCAGGCAAGGCAAGGTTAGGTTGGTTTAGGTTAGGTTAGATTTGACCAGGTTAAGATAGATTGTGTTGGGAAATTATGCAATTTTTTACAGAGGAGTAACCCTAAGAACATAAATAAACCAGAAAATTGCTGGGTTAGATAAAGTTAGGCTAGGTTAGTCTAGGCTAGACAAGGTTATGTTGGTTAGGTTAGGTTAAGTTTGACCAGGTTAGGATAGATTGTGTTGGGATATTATGTATTATTGTACAGAGGAGTAATCCTTAGAACATAAATAACCCTATAAATTGCTGGGCTAGGTAAAGTTAGGCTAGGTTAGGCTAGGCTAGACAAGGTTAGGTTGGTTAGTTAGGTTAGGTTTGACCAGGTTAAGATAGATTGTATTGGTAAATTATGTAATATTGTACAGAGGAGTATTAGAACATTAATAAACCAGAAATTTGCTGGGTTAGGTAAAGATAGGCTTGGTTAGGCTAGGCTAGTCAAGGTTAGGTTGGTTAGTTAGGTTAGGTTTGAGCAGGTTAAGATAGATTGTGTTGGTAAATTATGTAATATTGTACAGAGGAGTATTAAAACATAAATAAACCAGAAAATTGCTGGGTTAGGTAAAGATAGGCTTGGTTAGGCTAGGCTAGTCAAGGTTAGGTTGGTTAGGTTAGGTTAGCTTAGTTTGGTTTGACCAGGTTAGGATAGGTTGTGTTGGGTGACCTACCTTGTAAATATGAATTTCCGTAGAATACCCTGAGATATCT
>JAXCGZ010011036.1:7500-10634 GCA_037179515.1 Halocaridina rubra
GAATCTTGGGATTCTTCTTAACTAGCTTACGATACATTCGACGGACATTCCATTTCGAGGTATACCTTTCACTTCATGTTCTTGTTTTGGTTTTACGTCACGGACTCCCTTTTCTACCAAGGGCTAGGACGATTGCCTTCTTCCGAAGGACTTGTTTTGGCAGATGTAATCGTTACCCTGAGTGCATGCCCTTGCTAACCTCAGACCGTGACGGGGCGCGAACCCTCGACCTGACGCCTCAGAGTCGCAAACGCTACAGCTTGAGCCACGGTGACTACAAAATTGTTTCGGTTTTACGTCACGGACTCCCTTTTCTACCAAGGGCTAGGACGGTTACCTTCTTGCGAAGTTCTTGTTTTGGCAGATGTAACCCTTACCATGAGCTCAGACCGTGACGGGGCGCGAACCCTCGACCTGACGCCTCAGAGTCGCGGACGCTACCGCTTGAGCCACGGTGACTACATACCTTTCACTTAATATACCCATTTTTATTATTATTTTCTTACACTTTTGAACATGGTAGTGTTTAAGGTTCAGTAAAAATAAACAGTAGACCAGAATTTTATTTATCTATTTAAATTCAATTCAATTACTTATCTAGCAGAGTTATTTTTAGCATAATATTCATACTTAAATACTTTTCTCATAATTAATTTATTTTTTTATTTTGCCTCTTCAACTAAAACCACATAAAATATCTAATTGGTTAATTATCATTATGATTATTATTATTGTTATTTTATTAGTATTATTATTGCTATTATTACTATCATTATTATTATTATTATTATTATTATTATTATTATTATTATTATTATTATTATTATTATTATTATTATTATTATTATTATTATTATTATTATTATTATTATCTATTTCTATCTATATCTATCTCTATCTCTATCTCTCTTTCTATATCTATTTGTTTATCTATCTATTTATATATGTATTTATCTATCTGTCTATCTATCTATCTATCTTTCGATCTAAATGTATATTTGGCTATCTCTATCTATTATTCTCTTCTCTTCTCTTCTTTTTTCTCTCTCTCTTTGGGTGGGTGGGTGAGTGGATGGATGGATGGATGGATAGACAGACAGACAGACATATCGATATATATATATATATATATATATATATATATATATATAGATATATATATATATATATATAGATAGATAGATAGATAGATAGATAGATAGATAGATAGATAGATAGATAGATAGAGAGAGAGAGAGAGAGAGAGAGAGAGAGAGAGAGAGAGAGAGAGAGAGAGAGAGAGAGAGAGAGAGAGAGAAATATGACCATGAGATGTAATACTAAGGAAGTAGAGCTTTTAGTGTCCTCTGTAAATCATGAAAAGATGACCCTATGCGCAAGAACTACCTGAAGATCTGATCAAGACGAGAGATGGGAGTGTGTTTGTGTGTCTCTGTGTGCGTGTCGCCTTGCCGGAAACGGGAGAGAAGATACAATAAAAGAAGTACAAAAAGAAGTACAAAAAGAAGTAACAAGAAATGAGAAGTAAATAAGAGACTCCTCCTTTACGACAGACAAAAGGTAGAAAAATATAATTTAAAGTAAGAGGAGACGACGCCAATGGGAATCGGATGTCTTACGGAGTGGAGGGTCAACAATATCTCGGAGACCTTTTCAACAAGGACTGTGAGAGTATGAGAAAATGATGATAATTTTATCTTGCATGAGTTTACACGCGCACGCACACGCACTCACTCACACACACACACACACACACACACACACACACACACACACACTTTTAAGAGTACCTGATTTATCTAGTATTATGAACAAGGATTTTCAGTTGCACCGAGAGAAACGAACCTTAGCGAGAGAGAGAGAGAGAGAGGAGAGAGAGAGAGAGAGAGAGAGAGAGAGAGAGAGAGAGAGAGAGAGAGAGAGAGAGAGAGAGAGAGAGAGAGAGAGAGAGATTAAACATTGATTTATTAGATTAAAGATTGAATTCCCTACCAGAGAGACTTGGCTTCGAACTCGCCACATTTCCCGGCGAATATATCAGAAATTTTAATTTGGTCATGTCGCAGTTGTACAAGAGACAGTATTTGGGCATGTCGTCTACTAGCCTTAGCCAACTCAGTAAGATATTTAGTAAAGAACTGGAATTGCCAGCTCATTTGTGGAACCAACTCAAACATGAGCTCATGAACGGAAATGGACACGATTACGCCTGTCTTAAGCCTCTTCACTCAGGAGAGAGAGAGAGAGAGAGAGAGAGAGAGAGAGAGAGAGAGAGAGAGAGAGAGAGAGAGAGAGAGAGAGAGAGAGAGAGAGACCTCGAAAATATGTGAGAGAGAGAGAGAGAGAGAGAGAGAGAGAGAGAGAGAGAGAGAGAGAGAGAGAGAGAGAGAGAGAGAGAGAGAGAGAGAGCTGATTTTCCACCTCTCAATTTTAGACTCCTTGCCATCATTTGTCTAGCTCTGCGTGGTGCCCTTCGGAACCATCATTGGCCAAACTGGTGAGACAGGAGACATCCTGAAGAGGATAAATAGAGACGTGACAAATGGTGAATAGATAAAGAATTGGAAAAGAATTGTGGATTTTGCAAGAATATTACAGGGTTCTGGACTATGCATCCTAAGGGAGATATATTAAAGCAAATTCAGTATTTGGCTGTCCTCTCTCTCTCTCTCTCTCTCTCTCTCTCTCTCTCTCTCTCTCTCTCTCTCTCTCTCTCTCTCTCTCTCTCTATCTCTATCTATCTATCTATCTATCTATCTATCTATCTATCTATCTATCTATCTATCTATCTATCTATCTATCTATCTATCTATTTATCTATCTATCTATCTGTTCAATTTGAGAGAGAGAGAGAGAGAGAGAGAGGGAGATAGAAATAGATAGATAGATAGATATATAGATAGCAGACAAACACACAGACAGACAGACAGAGTTGTAACTCTGAGAATGACAGAACAAAAGCTGGAATATTTTTTTTATACAGATTCTCCACCCAAGGATAGGTGGAACGGGTCATGGAGGACCCGTTAGAATAATTCATATGTGACTTAAATACTTGCCTCTTCGATGTCCTTGATACAGCTTCTTCTTTCGGTTTCTATTGGGGTTGCTACAGTGGATCTTTCGCCTACCTA
>JAXCGZ010011037.1:0-10588 GCA_037179515.1 Halocaridina rubra
TTCAATGATATACTCCATCAACAACACACAGTGGTCACTCTTTCCAATTGGTGGTTCATACTCAATATTTTCAATATCCAACACATTATCTGTGAACACTAGATCAAGTAGTGATGGCTCATCCCCACCCCTGGCTCTTGTTGGTTCCATTACATGTTGGTGTAGGAAATTCCCTTGTACGCAATCTAGGAATCTTGCCCCAAATGAGTCCTCACCACTGTGTGGGTCAAGATTTATCCAATCTATCTCTTTATGATTAAAGTCTCCCATAATCAAAATCCTACATTTTTTCTCCCGTGCCATGTTAACAACTGAGTTTATGACTTCAATAGTACCTATATGACTTTCCTCATAAATTTCAAGCCTATTTTGGTTCCTTGGTGGGTTGTATACAACAGTTATTATAATGCTCTCTGACCCAGTATTTATGCAAGCAACAAGAAATTCCCTGAACTCACTTTCTATAGCCAAGTTTATTTCTTCAACTTGAATCCTCTCACTTATGAGCAGTGCTATCCCTCCACCAGTCCTCTCACATCTTTCAACCCTTAGTATTCTGAAGCCCTTAGGAAAAACTGTGACACTGTTTATGTCCTCACTCAACTTAGTCTCTGTAATTGCTACTATATCTGCCTTACTGTTGTGAATCCTATCTTTTAATTCTACTGCCTTACCAGCTAATCCATCAGCATTTGTGTATAACAATCTTAATGAGGCCCCATCCCCTGATCTTCTGTCATTATCTTCTTTATCTCCCCTTTGTCTGGAAGTATTCTGTAACGAAAATTTTTCTTCTCTTCTTCATTTCTTTCATCATTTAACCTTCTTGCCTCTTGCAACAAGTTTTTGATCTTTCCCATCTCTTCCTGTGTTCTGTATTGTCTAATGAACACTTCTTTGCATTCTTGAATGTCTTTTAGACTTTTTTTTCTCAACAATATTTCCCTACATGTTTCCCCTCTCTCAAAGGTTACTTTTGTTGGTTTCGGCTTTCCTTCCCTCGAATATTTACCTAGTTGGTGTATGTTTACAATATCCTCAGGACCACATACTACTCCAAGCTTTCTTATCAGGTCTACAACGCTAGCTTTATTTTCTTCAAGTCTCCCCTGCCATGTTGGCTCCTGGCATTCACTTATGCTTGAGATTACCACTGTCTTCTCCTTATCAAGTGCCTGTCTGATGAGTGGGTTTGCCCTTTCCATCACAACGTCTTTCATTTTTTCGATTACTGTCTCTTTATAGTCAACTGTTTGTATGTTTTCCAGTGCCACCACCTTTACAGCCTCTTTTACTGCCACATTCCCCTTTAGTGCATCAGCAAAGGACGTTTTCATGGCATCATTTTCCATATTCAGCTCCTGGAACTTTTTTCTGAACTGTTCAATGTTTTCCTTAATCTGAACATTCCAAGCAGCAATCTCGTCTCTCTCAGAAGAGAGCAGTGAACTAACATCTAATTCCTTTAGGTTGTCATTCAGCTGTTTGTTTTTATCTTCTTGTTTAGAAATTCTAGATTCTAGTTGACTCTTTTCCCCTTCCAGCTTCTTTATTCTTTTTTCTAGTTCCTTTCTCTCCTGCCCTTGAGCTTCATTTGCCTCCTCCAAAGATCTTATTTGTTCTCTGAGTGTTTCATTCTCTTTCATTTCTCCATCCATATTCCGAATTTTATCATCAAGGCTTATCACCATTTCCTCTAACTTCTTGATTTTCTGTTTAAGTCCCCTGATGACTACCCCTTCTCCCGACATTTTTATGTTCTCCCTCTCACAGAATATAGAAAGAAGACGAGAAAGAGGAAAAAAAAGAAAAGAGAAAAACTTCTAATTTAGCTTCACACAGAATTTTTTTTTATATCTCCATATAAGTGCTATTTAGTGACTCAGTTTGTCTCCTTTCTGGTAACACACATCTTAACTTAAAAACTTGACCATGGTAATTTAAGTATAAAAAGAAAAAGAAAAACAAAAGTCAAACCTGAAGGAAAATTCGAATTTGTGTTTGAGGTGGCACCCACCTGTTTCTGTTATATATTCTTCCTAACTGATAAACTGACTTGCTAGCCAAGATATGTTATCACGGGATTAGAGTTTACATTTAACTCAATATATATACAAAATAACAAAATAGTAAAAGAGAAAGCTAAAAGAAAAGCAAAAAACAAATGAAGAAAATAAGACTGCTGTACTACTTGGCAACTTAACTCAGTACTGTTGACAGGTGGGTATTTGGTAATTTTTTTTTCTTTTATTATTCAATTATTTCGTGTATCAAACTAACTAACTAGTTAATATAAATGGGAAGGATACTGATTTTAACAATATATAGAACCACAGGATCAGGTAAACGGCTTAAGAGCTTTCCCCAGTTTACACAAAAAATTAGGTAATGTGATGTGATGGCTCCACCTCTGGCAACTCTTCTAGATTTCCCTCAAGGCAGAACTGGACGGCAGCTTCTCTCTCTCCTCACGAAAAAGTTCTCAATTTTTTTTCCTTTAATATGAACAGTCTCGTCTTACAACAGATACAAGTTTTTTTACTCACAATACTCTGCAGGATTTCAGATTTATGGAAATTATGGTAAAGTTTTCCACTAAGCACTTAGTCACTCGAAACAGTTAAAAATTTAAGAGGAGCAATTCCGTGTGTCACTGAACGCGCGGTGTGTGTGTGATTACCTAATTGTGATTACCTAATTGTGTTTACGGGAAAGAGCCCAAAGCTCGTATCTTCCCGTCTCCTCATCGGTTCCATTTTAGACTTAGTGATACTTATCGTACCTGTCCTTAAAACTATGGATTGAGATAGCATTAACTACCTCCTCGCTTAGCGAATTCCAATTATCAACTACTCTTACACTGATAAAGTATTTCCTTACATCCTGCAAAGAAGTTTTCTTACGAAGCTTCAAACTATGACCTCTAGTTCTAGAGCCAGCCATATCGAAATATCGATCCCTATCCACTCTCTCATAACCATGAAGGAATTTAAAGACTGTCACCATATCCCCCCTTACTCTTCTAGCTTCGAGTGATGGTAAGTCTAATTCCCTCAGCCTCTCATCATAACCGAGATTGCGTATTTCTGGCACCAGTTTCGTGGCATGTCTTTGAATTTTTTCAAGCTTATCTATGTGCTTTTTCAAGTGCGGATTCCAAAAGGGGGCTGCATATTCGAGTTTTGGCCTCACATAGGTTACATAAATATTTCTGAACATTTCCTTGTCCATGTGCCTGAAGGCTACCCTTACATTTGATAAGAATGCATATGCTGCCCTTACTACGCCATTTATATTTATTTCTGGAGACAAATCTGCCAGTATGTTTACTCCTAGATCTCTCTCATTTTCTGTCTCTTGAAGTTGTACTCCAGCCACCGAGTAGTCAAGCTTGGGCCTTCTTGCACTTGTACCCATTCTCATTACCTTACATTTTGAGGTATTGAAATTCATTAGCCACTTTTCTGACCACTCATGCAGATTATTTAGATCCTCCTGAAGTTCTCTACCATTGTTCTCGTTTTTTACTTTCTTCACAATCTTTGCATCATCTGCAAACATATTCATGAATGAATTTACAGACTCTGGTAGGTCATTTACATATACAAGGAACAAAAGTGGCCCTAAAACTGAACCCTGTGGAACTCCACTACTAACTCTTCTCCATTCAGACACTGAGTGTCTTACTCTAACCCTCTGTTCCCTTCCTTCTAAGTAAGTTTTTATCCATTCCAAGACATTTCCACCTATTCTAGCCATTGATTGCAGCTTCCTAATAAGTCTCCCATGTGGAACAGTGTCAAACGCTTTCTGGAAGTCTAGGAATATGCAATCTGCCCAGCCCTCTCTTTCCTGTAAGATTTGGCTTACCTCATCATAAAATTCTAATAAGTTTGTTACTGTTGATCTACCTTCTCTGAAGCCATGTTGCCTCACTGACAAAAAGTTGAAGGATTCCAAGTGAAGAGAGATATGTTTCCTTAGTAGTTTCTCCATAACTTTGCAAACTATGCTGGTCAAGGAAACTGGTCTATAGTTCAGAGCCGTGTCCCTCCTTCCCTTTTTGAAGATAGGTATCACATTTGCTTGTTTCCAGCATCTTGGAATCTCCCCCGACTCCAGTGACTCCTTAAATATGATACTTAGTGCCACTGATATTGTGTTTGCGCATTTTTTAAGCACATGAGGGGATATGTCATCAGGACCTGTAGCTTTATGAACATCTAAATCCATCAGCACTTTGCATACCTCTGTGGCTGTAAGGTTGATGTTCTCTAATACCGGCCCTTGAGCTTCTATCACTGCAATCTGAGGGGGTGGGGTATTTTCTGCTGTAAATACTGACTGAAACTCCTTGTTCAATTCTTTGCAGATCTCTTCGTCCGTCTCAGTGATACTTCCATCCGCTCTCTTTAGCCTTAAAACCTGTTCTTTTACCTTCAGTTTTCCTCTGATAAAGCTGTGGAAAAGCTTGGGATTTTCTTTAGCCTTCCTGGTGATGTCCCTCTCATAATCTCTCTCTGCCTCTCTCCTTTTACTTAGGTAGTCATTTCTTGCTCATTTGTAGGTTTGCCAGGCATTTATGTTTTTTCTCCTCCTATACCTTTTCCAGCATTTGTCTCTCCACTCCTTAGCTCTTTTACACCCATTATCGAACCATTTCTCTCTGGCATGAATTACACCTACTTTGGTGACAGGTATGCAGCAATCTACTATCTTCCCATATTTCTCACAAAAGATGTCATACATTTCTTGTACAGATTTGTTGTAAAATAAGGTTCTCCAGTCAATAACTGCAAAAAGCTAATTCATTTTGATGTAATCTCCTTTCCGATAGTTCCTCCTCATGTCCTCAGTGCCTCTACTCTCAGGAAGAATATCTTCAATGATATACTCCATCAACAACACACAGTGGTCACTCTTTCCAATTGGTGGTTCATACTCAATATTTTCAATATCCAACACATTATCTGTGAACACTAGATCAAGTAGTGATGGCTCATCCCCACCCCTGGCTCTTGTTGGTTCCATTACATGTTGGTGTAGGAAATTCCCTTGTACACAATCTAGGAATCTTGCCCCAAATGAGTCCTCACCACCGTGTGGGTCAAGATTTATCCAATCTATCTCTTTATGATTAAAGTCTCTCATAATCAAAATCCTACATTTTTTCTCCCGTGCCATGTTAACAACTGAGTTTATGACTTCAATAGTACCTATATGACTTTCCTCATAAATTTCAAGCCTATTTTGGTTCCTTGGTGGGTTGTATACAACAGTTATTATAATGCTCTCTGACCCAGTATTTATGCGAGCAACAAGAAATTCCCTGAACTCACTTTCTATAGCCAAGTTTATTTCTTCAACTTGAATCCTCTCACTTATGAGCAGTGCTATCCCTCCACCAGTCCTCTCACATCTTTCAACCCTTAGTATTCTGAAGCCCTTAGGAAAAACTGTGACACTGTTTATGTCCTCACTCAACTTAGTCTCTGTATTTGCTACTATATCTCCTTACTGTTGCGAATCCTATCTTTTAATTCTACTGCCTTACCAGCTAATCCATCAGCATTTGTGTATAACAATCTTAATGAGGCCCCATCCCCTGTTCTTCCGTCATTATCTTCTTTATCTCCCCTTTGTCTGGAAGTATTCTGTAACGAAAATTTTTCTTCTCTTCTTCATTTCTTTCATCATTTAACCTTCTTGCCTCTTGCAACAAGTTTTTGATCTTTCCCATCTCTTCCTGTGTTCTGTATCGTCTAATGAACACTTCTTTGCATTCTTGAAGGTCTTTTAGACTTTTTTTTCTCAACAATATTTCCCTACATGTGTGTGTGTGTGTGTGTGTGTGTGTGTGTGTGTGTGTGTGTGTGTGTGTGTGTGTAAAGAAATATACAATACCATGTTAAGAATTTTATTATTTTTATTTACGTGTCACAAGTAATCCCAATGAATGGGGGTGGACACAAACAACGTTTGAATTAGGGGATAAAACTTGAGTACCCTTCCTAACATTCCTCAATGGGATCGAACATGTCACACTCGTAGCATATTAAACACTACTAAGAAACTAATGGATGGCATTTAAGAGCCTGTTAGTCCTCCTATTTCCCAATTTTTCTTGATTGATCTTCTCATAGTAATATTTAGACGGTTCCAGCATCTCCAAGGTCTTTATGGGAGTATAAAGTCTAATATGACATGTCTGTAATGGGCATAATTTTTTTTCTTATCTACATGAAATGGGCTTTAAAACTTACACAGGTGCTATGAAGCTTATCTGTTATTGTCTCTGTATTTTGTTGAATGAGCTATGCAGAGAGCATCTTAATTTAAATATCTACTCAAGAACTAGATATAAAACACAATTTTACACCAGGTAAATATGACAGTTTTCTACGAGACCCCAATAAATCTTTTGGAACTAGAAGTATTAAAGCTGTTTTGTTGTTATAGTTTTGTCATACTTAATTGTTGTTTTGTTTTCCATTTTCTCCATTTTATTTTGACAGTTATGACAAAATAATCCGCCTCATGGTGGAATATAACCCCCTTTAGTCTCTTCTCGACTAGCCCGTTCTACCACTGAGCTACCACGCCCCCACCAAATTCTGATTAACTATTATTCGTAAATGAAACTCTATTTTAATTGTCAATTGACTGTACTCTTTCACACCTTTTTCTATCAGTGCGTTTTGATCATTATTTGAAAGTACGGCTTTATATTTTCATTGTTAAAAGCAAGGACTCATTCAGACTTAATTGTATCAGTGTATTTGTGACAGTGCCAGGAATGATAAATTATGCATTATATGTTATCTGGTCATACACTTAGCATTATATGATAAACATTTAGAATTGGCTGTGTGTAATATTACTGATTCCATTATAGTCACAGCAACGTGAAAAGAACCTCACCTAACCTAACCTAGTCACCGCACAGTGAAAAGAACAGTGGCTTTGTTATCACCGGTCGGTGATAACATGTTTTTCGGTATTTTCACCTAGAGTCTAAAATAATTTATTGTTACTTCTCAATTGCCTTTATGGGATGGTGATAATAACGTCGTCAGTAATATCACTGTTCGGTGATAATAGTCACTCCCTTTAGAATCACGAAATGACACTAAGGAAGTTCTCTTACATGAAGCGTGTAATTGTTACAGAAGGGCTGGTATATGTGAGATCTTCCTCTTATAGTCATAAAAGGGGATAAAGTGTGTAACTGTTTACAGAAGGTCGTAAATGGTCATGTATCATGAATGCTTTGAATTAGAGAATGGGGAAAAGTCTCATGAATTATACCACTATATTTTCTTGGCCTTAAAAGAAAATGTGCCGGCTAATAAACTGTTTGCGTCATAAAATAAATATAAAATATGATTGGTTGTGCTTATATATTATTCCACTATAATAAGAATATTCGTTGCACTAGCATTTGCAAAGTTATTCGCGATTAAATAAATAGTTTTTTAATAGTAGAAGTATTGGATTATTAAAGGCAAGAGAGCTATTACATTATTCAGGCCTCGGAAAACCTGTTAGCTTGATAATAAAAAAAAAATCATAAAACATCTTTAATAAATTTCAGTTGCAGTATAAACTTCACCACATATGCATTCTTATACAAATATTGAATTAAGAATAATGGTACGAGGGACAACATCAATATTGCATAGAGTGGTGATTGTCATAAATGTTTTTACGCTGTGGATAATGAACTTGAAAAATGTATCGGGTGTTTACGCTATAATCCTGGTGATACTGAATGATTTTTTGAATTCTAAAATATATTCTCGAAATAGAGAAATGAAAGGCAAATATATGAATAATAGCATCTGCCTAGCTATCTATTTATATCTGTGTATGCCTATATATATATATATATATATATATATATATATATATATATATATATATATATATATATATATATATATATATATATATATATATATATGCATATGCATATGCATATGTATATGTATATGCATATGCATATGCATATGCATATGCATATATATATATATATATATATATATATATATATATATATATATATATATATATATATATATATATATATATATATATATATATATATATATATATATATATCATATATATATATATATATATATATATATATATATATATATATATATATATATATATATATATATATATATATATATATATATATATATATATATATATATATATATATATATATATATATATATATATATATATATATATATATATATATATATGTGTGTGTGTGTGTGTGTGTGTGTGTGTGTGTGTGTGTGTGTGTGTGTGTGTGATTACCTAATTGTGATTACCTAATTGTGTTTACGGGAAAGAGCCCAAAGCTCGTATCTTCCCGTCTCCTGATCGGTTCCATTTTTAGACTTAGTGATACTTATCATACCTGTCCTTAAAACTATGGATTGAGGTAGCATTAACTACCTCCTCGCTTAGCGAATTCCAATTATCAACTACTCTTACACTGAAAAAGTATTTCCTTACATCCTGCAAACAAGTTTTCTTCCGAAGCTTCAAACTATGACCTCTAGTTCTAGAGCCAGCCATATCGAAATATCGATCCCTATCCACTCTATCATAACCATGAAGGAATTTAAAGACTGTCACCATATCCCCCCTTACTCTTCTAGCTTCGAGTGATGGCAAGTCTAATTCCTTCAGCCTCTCATCATAACCGAGATTGCGTATTTCTGGCACCAGTTTTGCGGCATGTCTTTGAACTTTTTCAAGCTTAGCTATGTGCTTTTTCAAGTGCGGATTCCAAAAGGGGGCTGCATATTCGAGTTTTGGCCTCACATAGGTTACATAAATATTTCTGAACATTTCCTTGTCCATGTGCCTGAAGGCTACCCTTACATTTGATAAGAATGCATATGCTGCCCTTACTACGCCATTTATATGTATTTCTGGAGACAAATCTGCCAATATGTTTACTCCTAGATCTCTCTCATTTTCTGTCTCCTGAAGTTGTACTCCAGCCACCGAGTAGTCAAGCTTGGGCCTTCTTGCACTTGTACCCATTCTCATTACCTTACATTTTGAGGTATTGAATTTCATTAGCCACTTTTCTGACCACTCATGCAGATTATTTAGATCCTCCTGAAGTTCTCTACCATTGTTCTCGTTTTTTACTTTCTTCACAATCTTTGCATCATCTGCAAACATATTCATGAATGAATTTACACACTCTGGTAGGTCATTTACATATACAAGGAACAAAAGTGGCCCTAAAACTGAACCCTGTGGAACTCCACTACTAACTCTTCTCCATTCAGACACTGAGTGTCTTACTCTAACCCTCTGTTCCCTTCCTTCTAAGTAAGTTTTTATCCATTCCAAGACATTTCCACCTATTCTAGCCATTGATTTCAGCTTCCTAATAAGTCTCCCATGTGGAACAGTGTCAAACGCTTTCTGGAAGTCTAGGAATATGCAATCTGCCCAGCCCTCTCTTTCCTGTAAGATTTGGCTTACCTCATCATAAAATTCTAATAAGTTTGTTACTGTTGATCTTCCTTCTCTGAAGCCATGTTGCCTCACTGACAAAAAGTTGAAGGATTCCAAGTGAAGAGAGATATGTTTCCTTAGTAGTTTCTCCATAAGTTTGCAAACTATGCTGGTCAAGGAAACTGGTCTATAGTTCAGAGCCGTATCCCTCCTTCCCTTTTTGAAGATAGGTATCACATTTGCTTGCTTCCAGCATCTTGGAATTTCCCCCGACTCCAATGACTCCTTAAATATGATACTTAGTGCCACTGATATTGTGCTTGCGCATTTTTTAAGCACATGAGGGGATATGTCATCAGGACCTGTAGCTTTATGAACATCTAAATCCATCAGCGCTTTGCATACCTCTGTGGCTGTAAGGTTGATGTTCTCTAATACCGGCCCTTGAGCTTCTATCACTGCAATCTGAGGGGGTGGGGTATTTTCTACTGTAAATACTGACTGAAACTCCTTGTTCAATTCTTTGCAGATCTCTTCGTCCGTCTCAGTGATGCTTCCATCCGCTCTCTTTAGCCTTAAAACCTGTTCTTTTACCTTCAGTTTTCCTCTGATAAAGCTGTGGAAAAGCTTGGGATTTTCTTTAGCCTTCCTGGTGATGTCCCTCTCATAATCTTTCTCTGCCTCTCTCCTTTTACTTAGGTAGTCATTTCTTGCTCTTTTGTAGGTTTGCCAGGCATTTATGTTTTTTCTCCTCCTATACCTTTTCCAGCATTTGTCTCTCCACTCCTTAGCTCTTTTACACCCATTATCGAACCATTTCTCTCTGGCATGAATTACACCTACTTTGGTGACAGGTATGCAGCAATCTACTATCTTCCCATATTTCTCACAAAAGATGTCATACATTTCTTGTACAGATTTGTTGTAAAATAAGGTTCTCCAGTCAATAACTGCAAAAAGCTCATTCATTTTGATGTAATCTCCTTTCTGATAGTTCCTCCTCATGTCCTCAGTGCCTCTACTCTCAGGAAGAATGTCTTCAATGATATACTCCATCAACAACACACAGTGGTCACTCTTTCCAATTGGT
>JAXCGZ010011038.1:0-10563 GCA_037179515.1 Halocaridina rubra
GGTAGATATATATATATATATATATATATATATATATATATATATATATATATATATATATATATATATATATATATATATATATATATATATATATATATATATATATATATATATATATTTATATATATATATATATATAATTTTTATTTATATATTTTTTTTGGTGTGACACCAGGACAGGCAAAAAATTGCCTTCATCAATAAGACGAAGGGAAAGAAAAAGGTTATGAACAAGGCAGAAATGAGGTAATGATACACAAAGGAAAAGGACAGACTGAAATAATAGTCAAAGTACTAAGGACCTAAAGATATGGAGGATTAGGCCCTGAGATGACGATAAATCCGCTTTTTGAAGGAAGATAGGTTATAATAATTTGGAAAGACAGAAGGAAGAAGAGAGTTCCAGAGTCTGGAGGAAGATGGGAAGAAGCAGTCACTGCACTGACCAATCCGCTAGCTCATAAGAGAAGTCAGAGAAGCGTTCTCAGTATGAATGGCTTTTATAATATCGTTTATTTTATGTATGGCTCATTGCCATTCTTAAAGCTCCGCAGTGGGCTCTAATCCTCGTAAGTCGATTCCCTATTCGCACACTCCATCACTGAACTATTGTTGCCGAGAAGACACTGACGTAGGGGAGAGGGAGACAAAAGGCTTAAATAATTCGAAGGCGAAGGATATATTTACTGGAGTAATAAATTTTATATTATTAATATGGTTATTCAAGGTACAGGTGGACAAAGGTGTCCCGTCTTTGCAAATTATATATTTTCCAGAAAATATCTTAAAATATATGTTTATTTGGAATGAAGCATCTTTTAATAAAAAAAAAAAAATACCTAGCATGCCAAGCCGCTACAAACTATACTGTTTTTTCACATATAATATTGTGTTTATTTGATCATATATATATATATATATATATATATATATATATATATATATATATATATATATATATATATATATATATATATATATGTATATATATATATATATATATATATATATATATATATATATATATATATATATATATATATATATATATATATATATATATATATATATATATATATATATATATATATATATATATATATATATTATATATATATATATATATATATATATATATATATATATATATATATATCTATCTACCTTGGCTGTTTTTCCCATTGGGGGTAGCTGACATCAAAAAAGAAACAATACGGGGATTACTTTGCTCTATGGGCGATGACGAGGGAGCTAGCGACCGTTCAGATGGCACTACTGGAGTGCCACAGCCCATCCTCCCGGCTCTTCCACAACCTGGGTCGCTTCATAATGCTAACTCTCCTACTGCCCCTACCACAGGGCTACCTCTGTAAGATGCAGCCCCGTGGTAACAGCAGATACCCATCAGAGCTGCGTCACATTCACTTGCCAATCATTCCTATTCCTAGCACGCTCACTTGCTTCCCTCACAAGCATCCTCCTATCATTCAGGGCTCTCCTTACTCCATCCATCCACCCAAACCTAGGTCTCCCTCTAGCATTTCTCCCATCAATTCTCGCAATCATCACCTTTTTCAGCAGCCTAACCCTATCCAACCGAGATACACCAATCATACTAATCAGGCCTTTCATCTCAAACACATTTAGTTTCTGTCTCACTTACTTTCATACCCCATAACTCTGATCCATACATTACAGTTGGCACTACCGCTTTCTCATACAAAACTTTCTTAACATTTATATCCAACCCTCTATTCTTCATCTCTCCTTTCATCGCATCCATCACTTTACATCCTTCATTCACTCTGTGACACACATCTGCTTCCACTACACCATTTGCAGCTATAACCAAGCCTAAATACTTAAACAGATCATCTTCTTCAAGTGTCTCTCAATTTAACATAACATTCAATCCAGCACCATCCTCATTTCTTGTACACCTCACAAACTTACTCTTCCCCACATTCACTCGCAACTTCCTTCTCTCACACACCATTCCAAATTCTGACACTAACTGACACAGCTTCTCCTCTGAATCTGCCACCACCACAGTATCATCTTCAAACAGCAACTGATTCAGCTCCCACTCGTTATCATCCCCACCTACCATTCTCATATATATATATATATATATATATATATATATATATATATATATATATATATATATATATATATATATATATATATATATATATATATATATATATATATATATATATATATATAAAGTGCATAAGACAGTTGTGAGACCTGCGATGATATATGGAGCATAGACATGGGCAATAAAGAAGACACAAGAGAAAAAACTGGATGTGGCAGAGATGAGGATGTTGAGATGGATGTGTGGGGTGACAAGAAGCGATAAGATCAGAAACGAGGTAATTAGAGGTACCTCAAAAGTTAGAGAAATATCAGATAAGATACAAAAAAGTAGACTAAGATGGTATGGTCATGTCGTTAGGAGGGATGAACAGTATGTTGGGAGGAGGGTGATGGAAATGGATATACAGGGTAGAAGGAGGGGGAGACCAAAGTGTAGGTGGATGGATTGCATCAATGACGACCTGAGGTCTAAAGGTTTGTTGGGTGATGAGGTATGGGACAGAAACATATGGATAACACTGGCCAGAAACATCGACCCCACATAAAAGTGGGAAACGATGTAGACGAAGAAGAAGATATATATATATATATATATATATATATATATATATATATATATATATATATATATATATATATATATATATATATATATATATATATATATATATATATATAAAACAAAAGCTCATTACCATATGTGAAAACATGAATCATTTTTACCCCAACTGGGACTTCGACCTGGGACTTATAATTACTAAGCCAAGGCGCTACAAACTACGCCACAGTAGGTTTAAAAGAAATAGACATTACAGTTTAAATCTGCTATACTAGGAAGGAACGCATTCTATTTGAATGCCACTATGTTCATATTATAGTTTCTCCAGCCTCACACGTGGTTTCGTTTTTGTGTATAATTCAACTCCCAATCTCTATCGGGACCAACAATAACCAAATAAGCACATTACCATATGTGAAAACATGAATCATTTATACCTCGACTGGGACTTGAACCTGGGACTTATAATTACTAAGCCAAGGCGCTACCAACTGCACCACTGAAGGCTAAAAGGAAACAGACCTTATAGCTTATATCTGCTATACTTAGGAATAAACGCATTCTATCTGAATGCCTTTAAGTTCATATTACAGTTTCCCCACCCTCACACGTAGTTTCATTTTTGCATTTCATTCAACTCCCAATTTCATTCGGGACCAACAATAACCAAATATGCACATTACCATACGGTGTAGTTGGTAACGCCTTAGCTCAATAACTATAAGTCCGAGGTTCAAGTCCCAGTCGGGGTAAAAATTATTCATGTTTTCACATATGGTAATCTGCTTATTTGGTTATTGTTGGTCCCGAATGAGATTGGGAGTTGAATTGAATGCGAAAACGAAACCAAGAGTGAGGTTGGGGAAACTGTTATATGAACATGGTGGCATTCAGATAGAATGCGTTCATTCCTAGCATAGCAAATATAAGCCGTAAGGTCTATTTCCATTTGAACTTCTGTGGTGTAGTTGGTAGCGCCTTGGCTTAGTAATTATAAGTCCCAGGTTAAAGTTCCAGTCGGGGTAAAAATAATTCATATATATATATATATATATATATATATATATATATATATATATGTGTGTGTGTGTGTGTGTGTGTGTGTGTGTGTGTGTGTGTGTGTGTGTGTGATTACCTAATTGATTACCTAATTGTGTTTACGGGAAACAGCCCAAAGCTCGTATCTTCCCGTCTCCTCATCGGTTCCATTTTAGACTTAGTGATACTTATCATACCTGTCCTTAAAACTATGGATTGAGATAGCATTAACTACCTCCTCGCTTAGCCAATTCCAATTATCAACTACTCTTATACTGAAAAAGTATTTCCTTACATCCTGCAAACAAGTTTTCTTACGAAGCTTCAAACTATGACCTCTAGTTCTAGAGCCAGCCATATCAAAATATCGATCCCTATCCACTCTATCATAACCATGAAGGAATTTAAAGACTGTCACCATATCCCCCCTCACTCTTCTAGCTTCGAGTGATGGTAAGTCTAATTCCCTCAGCCTCTCATCATAACTGAGATTGCGTATTTCTGGCACCAGTTTCGTGGCATGTCTTTGAACTTTTTCAAGCTTAGCTATGTGCTTTTTCAAGTGCGGATTCCAAAAGGGGGCTGCATATTCGAGTTTTGGCCTCACATAGGTTACATAAATATTTCTGAACATTTCCTTGTCCATGTGCCTGAAGGCTACCCTTACATTTGATAAGAATGCATATGCTGCCCTTACTATGCCATTTATATGTATTTCTGGAGACAAATCTGCCAGTATGTTTACTCCTAGATCTCTCTCATTTTCTGTCTCTTGAAGTTGTACTCCAGCCACCGAGTAGTCAAGCTTGGGCCTTCTTGCACTTGTACCCATTCTCATTACCTTACATTTTGAAGTATTGAATTTCATTAGCCACTTTTCTGACCACTCATGCAGATTATTTAGATCCTCCTGAAGTTCTCTACCATTGTTCTCGTTTTTTACTGTCTTCACAATCTTTGCATCATCTGCAAACATATTCATGAATGAATTTACAGACTCTGGTAGGTCATTTACATATACAAGGAACAAAAGTGGCCCTAAAACTGAACCCTGTGGAACTCCACTACTAACTCTTCTCCATTCAGACACTGAGTGTCTTACTCTAACCCTCTGTTCCCTTCCTTCTAAGTAAGTTTTTATCCATTCCAAAACATTCCCGCCTATTCTAGCCATTGATTGCAGCTTCATAATAAGTCTCCCATGTGGAACAGTGTCAAACGCTTTCTGGAAGTCTAGGAATATGCAATCTGCCCAGCCCTCTCTTTCCTGTAAGATTTGGCTTACCTCATCATAAAATTCTAATAAGTTTGTTACTGTTGATCTACCTTCTCTGAAGTCATGTTGCCTCACTGACAAAAAGTTGAAGGATTCCAAGTGAAGAGAGATATGTTTCCTTAGTAGTTTCTCCATAACTTTGCAAACTATGCTGGTCAAGGAAACTGGTCTATAGTTCAGAGCCGTATCCCTCCTTCCCTTTTTGAAGATAGGTATCACATTTGCTTGTTTCCAGCATCTTGGAATCTCCCCCGACTCCAGTGACTCCTTAAATATGATACTTAGTGCCACTGATATTGTGTTTGCGCATTTTTTAAGCACATGAGGGGATATGTCATCAGGACCTGTAGCTTTATGAACATCTAAATCCATCAGCGCTTTGCATACCTCTGTGGCTGTAAGGTTGATGTTCTCTAATACCGGCCCTTGAGCTTCTATCACTGCAATCTGAAGGGGTGGGGTATTTTCTACTGTAAATACTGACTGAAACTCCTTGTTCAATTCTTTGCAGATCTCTTCATCCGTCAGTGATGCTTCCATCCGCTCTCTTTAGCCTTAAAACCTGTTCTTTTACCTTCAGTTTTCCTCTGATAAAGCTGTGGAAAAGCTTGGGATTTTCTTTAGCCTTCCTGGTGATGTCCCTCTCATAGTCTCTCTCTGCCTCTCTCCTTTTACTTAGGTAGTCATTTCTTGCTCTTTTGTAGGTTTGCCAGGCATTTATGTTTTTTCTCCTCCTATACCTTTTCCAGCATTTGTCTCTCCACTCCTTAGCTCTTTTACACCCATTATCGAACCATTTCTCTCTGGCATGAATTACACCTACTTTGGTGACAGGTATGCAGCAATCTACTATCTTCCCATATTTCTCACAAAAGATGTCATACATTTCTTGTACAGATTTGTTGTAAAATAAGGTTCTCCAGTCAATAACTGCAAAAAGCTCATTCATTTTGATGTAATCTCCTTTCCAATAGTTCCTCCTCATGTCCTCAGTGCCTCTACTCTCAGGAAGAATATCTTCAATGATATACTCCATCAACAACACACAGTGGTCACTCTTTCCAATTGATGGTTTATACTCAATTTTTTCAATATCCAACACATTATCTGTGAACACTAGATCAAGTAGTGATGGCTCATCCCCACCCCTGGCCCTTGTTGGTTCCATTACATGTTGGTGTAGGAAATTCCCTTGTACGCAATCTAGGAATCTTGCCCCGAATGAGTCCTCACCACTGTGTGGGTCAAGATTTATCCAATCTATCTCTTTATGATTAAAGTCTCCCATAATCAAAATCCTACATTTTTTCACGTGCCATGTTAACAACTGAGTTTATGACTTCAATAGTACCTATATGACTTTCCTCATAAACTTCAAGCCTATTTTGGTTCCTTGGTGGGTTGTATACAATAGTTATTATAATGCTCTCTGACCCAGTATTTATGCGAGCAACAAGAAATTCCTTGAACTCACTTTCTATAGCCAAGTTTATTTCTTCGACTTGAATCCTTTCACTTATGAGCAGTGCTATCCCTCCACCAGTCCTCTCAGATCTTTCAACCCTTAGTATTTTGAAACCCTTAGGAAAAACTGTGATACTGTTTATGTCCTCACTCAACTTAGTCTCTGTAATTGCTACTATATCTGCCTTACTGTTGTGAATCCTATCTTTTAATTCTACTGCCTTACCAGCTAATCCATCAGCATTTGTGTATAACAATCTTAATGAGGCCCCATCCCCTGATCTTCTGTCATTATCTTCTTTATCTCCCCTTTGTCTGGAAGAACTCTGTAATGAAAATTTTTCTTCTCTTCTTCATTTCTTTCATCATTTAACCTTCTTGCCTCTTGCAACAAGTTTTTGATCTTTCCCATCTCTTCCTGTGTTCTGTATTGTCTAATGAACACTTCTTTGAAGTCTTGAAGGTCTTTTAGACTTGTTTTTCTCAACAATATTTCCCTACATGTTTCCCCTCTCTCAAAGGTTACTTTTGTTGGTCTCGGCTTTCCTTCCCTCGAATATTTACCTAGTTGGTGTATGTTTACAATATCCTCAGGACCACATACTACTCCAAGCTTTCTTATCAGGTCTACAACCCTAGCTTTATTTTCTTCAAGTCTCCCCTGCCATGTTGGCTCCTGGGACTCGCTTATGCCTGAGATTACCACTGTCTTCTCCTTATCAAGTGCCTGTCTGATGAGTGGGTTTGCCCTTTCCATCACAACGTCTTTCATTTTTTTGATTACTGTCTCTTTATAGTCAACTGTTTGTATGTTTTCCAGTGCCACCACCTTTACAGCCTCTTTTACTGCCACATTCCCCTTTAGTGCATCAGCAAAGGAAGTTTTCATGGCATCATTTTCCATATTCAGCTCCTGGAACTCTTTTCTGAACTGTTCAATGTTTTCCTTAATCTGGACATTCCAAGCAGCAATCTCGTCTCTCTCAGAAGAGAGCAGTGAACTAACATCTAATTCCTTTTGGTTGTCATTCAGCTGTTTGTTTTTATCTTCTTGTTTAGAAAGTCTATATTCTAGTTGACTCTTTTCCCCTTCCAGCTTCTTTATTCTTTTTTCTAGTTCCTTTCTCTCCTGCCCTTGTGCTTTATTTGCTTCCTCCAAAGATCTTATTTGCTCTCTGAGTGTTTCATTCTCTTTCATTTCTCCATCCATATTCTGAATTCTATCATCAAGGCTTATAACCATTTCCTCTAAATTCTTGATTTTCTGTTTGAGTCTCCTAATGGCTACCCCTCCTACCGACCCATGGATGGGAGAGGTTTGGGACAGAGATGGCGTCATTTTTATGTTCTCCCTCTCACAGAATATAGAAAGAAGACGAGAAAGAGGAAAAAAAAAGAGAAAAACTTTTAATTAAGCTTCACACCGAATTTTTATATCTCCATATAAGTGCTATTTTGTGACTCAGTTTATCTCTTTTCTGGTAACACACATCTTAACTTAAAAACTTGACCATGGTAATTTAAGGATAAAAAGAAAAAGAAAAAAATGCAACAAAACAAAAGTCAAACCAGAAGGAAAAATTCGAACCTGTGTCTGAGGTGGCACCCACCTGTTTCTGCTATATATTCTTCCTAACTGATAAACTCACTTGCTAACCAAGGTATGTTATCACAAGATTAGACTTTACATTTAACTCAATATATATATACAAAATAAAAACAAAATAGTAAAAGAGAAAGCTAAAAGAAAAGCAAAAAAATAAAAAAAATGAAGAAAATAAGTCAGCTGTACTACTTGGCAACTTAACTCAGTACTGTTGACAGGTGGATATATATATATATTTTTTTTACTTATTCAATTATTTCGTGTATCAAACTAACTAACAAGTTAATATAAATGGGAAGGATACTGATTTTAACAATATATGGAACCACAGGATCAGGTAAACGGCTTAAGAGCTTTCCCCAGTTTACACAAAAAATTAGGTAATGTGATGTGATGGCTTCACCTCTGGCAACTCTTCCAAATTTCCTTCAAGGCAGAACTGGACGGCAGCTTCTCTCTCCCCTCACGATAAATGTTCTCATTTTTTTTTCCTTTAATATTTTGGAGTCTCGTCATACAACAAATATAAGTTTTGTACTCACAATACTCTGCAGGATTTCAGATTTAGGGAAATTATGGTAAAGTTTTCCACTAAGCACTTAGTCACTCGAAACAATTAAAAATTTAAGAGGAGCAGTTCCGTGTGTGTGTGTGTGTGTATATATATATATATATATATATATATATATATATATATATATATATATATATATATATATATATATATGTGTGTGTGTGTGTGTGTGTGTGTGTGTGTGTGTGTGTGTGTGTGTGATTACCTAATTGTGATTACCTAATTGTGTTTACGGGAAAGAGCCCAAAGCTCGTATCTTCCCGTCTCCTGATCGGTTCCATTTTTAGACTTAGTGATACTTATCATACCTGTCCTTAAAACTATGGATTGAGGTAGCATTAACTACCTCCTCGCTTAGCGAATTCCAATTATCAACTACTCTTACACTGAAAAAGTATTTCCTTACATCCTGCAAACAAGTTTTCTTCCGAAGCTTCAAACTATGACCTCTAGTTCTAGAGCCAGCCATATCGAAATATCGATCCCTATCCACTCTATCATAACCATGAAGGAATTTAAAGACTGTCACCATATCCCCCCTTACTCTTCTAGCTTCGAGTGATGGCAAGTCTAATTCCCTCAGCCTCTCATCATAACCGAGATTGCGTATTTCTGGCACCAGTTTCGTGGCATGTCTTTGGACTTTTTCAAGCTTAGCTATGTGCTTTTTCAAGTGCGGATTCCAAAAGGGGGCTGCATATTCGAGTTTTGGCCTCACATAGGTTACATAAATATTTCTGAACATTTCCTTGTCCATGTGCCTGAAGGCTACCCTTACGTTTGATAAGAATGCATATGCTGCCCTTACTACGCCATTTATATGTATTTCTGGAGACAAATCTGCTAGTATGTTTACTCCTAGATCTCTCTCATTTTCTGTCTCTTGAAGTTGTACTCCAGCCACCGAGTAGTCAAGCTTGGGCCTTCTTGCACTTGTACCCATTCTCATTACCTTACATTTTGAGGTATTGAATTTCATTAGCCACTTTTCTGACCACTCATGCAGATTATTTAGATCCTCCTGAAGTTCTCTACCATTGTTCTCGTTTTTTACTTTCTTCACAATCTTTGCATCATCTGCAAACATATTCATGAATGAATTTACAGACTCTGGTAGGTCATTTACATATACAAGGAACAAAAGTGGCCCTAAAACTGAACCCTGTGGAACTCCACTACTAACTCTTCTCCATTCAGACACTGAGTGTCTTACTCTAACCCTCTGTTCCCTTCCTTCTAAGTAAGTTTTTATCCATTCCAAGACATTTCCACCTATTCTAGCCATTGCTTGCAGCTTCCTAATAAGTCTCCCATGTGGAACAGAGAGAGAGAGAGAGAGAGAGAGAGAGAGAGAGAGAGAGAGAGAGTGAGTGAGTGAGTGAGTGAGTGAGTGAGTGAGTGAGTGAGTGAGTGAGTGAGTGTGTGTGTGTGTGTGTGTGTGTGTGTGTGTGTGATTACCTAATTGTGTTTACGGGAAAGAGCCCAATGCTCGTATCTTCCCGTCTTCTGATCGGTTCCATTTTATACTTAGTGATACTTATCATACCTGTCCTTAAAACTATGGATTGACATAGCATTAACTACCTCCTCGCTTAGCCAATTCCAATTATCAACTACTCTTACACTGAAGAAGTATTTCCTTACATCTTGCAAAGAAGTTTTCTTACGAAGCTTCAAACTATGACCTCTAGTTCTAGAGCCAGCCATATCAAAAATATCGATCCCTATCCACTCTACATAACCATGAAGGAATTTAAAGACTGTGTGTGTGTGTGTGTGTATTTATATATATATATATATATATATATATATATATATATATATATATATATATATATATATATATATATATATATATATATATATATATATATAGAGAGAGAGAGAGAGAGAGAGAGAGAGAGAGAGAGAGAGAGTAATTAGCTTGTTTATCTGAA
>JAXCGZ010011039.1:0-10518 GCA_037179515.1 Halocaridina rubra
AGAAGAGTAAGGGGGGATATGGTGACAGTCTTTAAATTCCTTCATGGTTATGATAGAGTGGATAGGGATCGATATTTCGATATGGCTGGCTCTAGAACTAGAGGTCATAGTTTGAAGCTTCGTAAGAAAACTTGTTTGCAGGATGTAAGGAAATACTTTTTCAGTGTAAGAGTAGTTGATAATTGGAATTGGCTAAGCGAGGAGGTAGTTAATGCTATCTCAATCCCTAGTTTTAAGGACAGGTACGATAAGTATCACTAAGTCTAAAAATGGAACCGATCAGGAGACGGGAAGATACGAGCTTTGGGCTCTTTCCCGTAAGCACAATTAGGTAATCACACACACACACACACACACACACACACACACACACACACACACACACACACACACACACACACACACACACACACCTCAAAATGTAAGGTAATGAGAATGGGTACAAGTGCAAGAAGGCCCAAGCTTGACTACTCGGTGGCTGGAGTGCAACTTCAAGAGACAGAAAGTGAGAGAGATCTAGGAGTAAACATACTAGCAGATTTGTCTCCAGAAATACATATAAATGGCGTAGTAAGGGCAGCATATGCATTCTTATCAAATGTAAGGGTAGCCTTCAGGCACATGGACAAGGAAATGTTCAGAAATATTTATGTGACCTATGTGAGGCCGAAACTCGAATATGCAGCCCCCTTTTGGAATCCGCACTTGAAAAAGCACATAGCTAAGCTTGAAAAAGTTCAAAGACATGCCACGAAACTGGTGCCAGAAATACGCAATCTCGGTTATGAAGAGAGGCTGAGGGAATTAGACTTGCCATCACTCGAAGCCAGAAGAGTAAGGGGGGATATGGTGACAGTCTTTAAATTCCTTCATGGGTATGATAGAGTGGATAGGGATCGATATTTCGATATGGCTGGCTCTAGAACTAGAGGTCATAGTTTGAAGCTTCGTAAGAAAACTTGTTTGCAGGATGTAAGGAAATACTTTTTCAGTGTAAGAGTAGTTGATAATTGGAATTGGCTAAGCGAGGAGGTAGTTAATGCTATCTCAATCCATAGTTTTAAGGACAGGTACGATAAGTATCACTAAGTCTAAAAATGGAACCGATCAGGAGACGGGAAGATACGAGCTTTGGGCTCTTTCCCGTAAACACAATTAGGTAATCACACACACACACACACACACACACACACACACACACACACACACACACACACACACACACACACACACACACACACCTCAAAATGTAAGGTAATGAGAATGGGTACAAGTGCAAGAAGGCCCAAGCTTGACTACTCGGTGGCTGGAGTGCAACTTCAAGAGACAGAAAATGAGAGAGATCTAGGAGTAAACATACTAGCAGATTTGTCTCCAGAAATACATATAAATGGCGTAGTAAGGGCAGCATATGCATTCTTATCAAATGTAAGGGTAGCCTTCAGGCACATGGACAAGGAAATGTTCAGAAATATTTATGTAACCTATGTGAGGCCGAAACTCGAATATGCAGCCCCCTTTTGGAATCCGCACTTGAAAAAGCACATAGCTAAGCTTGAAAAAGTTCAAAGACATGCCACGAAACTGGTGCCAGAAATACGCAATCTCGGTTATGAAGAGAGGCTGAGGGAATTAGACTTGCCATCACTCGAAGCCAGAAGAGTAAGGGGGGATATGGTGAGTCTTTAAATTCCTTCATGGTTATGATAGAGTGGATAGGGATCGATATTTCGATATGGCTGGCTCTAGAACTAGAGGTCATAGTTTGAAGCTTCGTAAGAAAACTTGTTTGCAGGATGTAAGGAAATACTTTTTCAGTGTAAGAGTAGTTGATAATTGGAATTGGCTAAGCGAGGAGGTAGTTAATGCTATCTCAATCCATAGTTTTAAGGACAGGTACGATAAGTATCACTAAGTCTAAAAATGGAACCGATCAGGAGACGGGAAGATACGAGCTTTGGGCTCTTTCCCGTAAACACAATTAGGTAATCACACACACACACACACACACACACACACACACACACACACACACACACACACACACACACACACACACACACACACACCTCAAAATGTAAGGTAATGAGAATGGGTACAAGTGCAAGAAGGCCCAAGCTTGACTACTCGGTGGCTGGAGTGCAACTTCAAGAGACAGAAAATGAGAGAGATCTAGGAGTAAACATACTAGCAGATTTGTCTCCAGAAATACATATAAATGGCGTAGTAAGGGCAGCATATGCATTCTTATCAAATGTAAGGGTAGCCTTCAGGCACATGGACAAGGAAATGTTCAGAAATATTTATGTAACCTATGTGAGGCCGAAACTCGAATATGCAGCCCCCTTTTGGAATCCGCACTTGAAAAAGCACATAGCTAAGCTTGAAAAAGTTCAAAGACATGCCACGAAACTGGTGCCAGAAATACGCAATCTCGGTTATGAAGAGAGGCTGAGGGAATTAGACTTGCCATCACTCGAAGCCAGAAGAGTAAGGGGGGATATGGTGAGTCTTTAAATTCCTTCATGGTTATGATAGAGTGGATAGGGATCGATATTTCGATATGGCTGGCTCTAGAACTAGAGGTCATAGTTTGAAGCTTCGTAAGAAAACTTGTTTGCAGGATGTAAGGAAATACTTTTTCAGTGTAAGAGTAGTTGATAATTGGAATTGGCTAAGCGAGGAGGTAGTTAATGCTATCTCAATCCCTAGTTTTAAGGACAGGTACGATAAGTATCACTAAGTCTAAAAATGGAACCGATCAGGAGACGGGAAGATACGAGCTTTGGGCTCTTTCCCGTAAACACAATTAGGTAATCACACACACACACACACACACACACACACACACACACACACACACACACACACACACACACACACACACACACACACACACACACACCTCAAAATGTAAGGTAATGAGAATGGGTACAAGTGCAAGAAGGCCCAAGCTTGACTACTCGGTGGCTGGAGTGCAACTTCAAGAGACAGAAAGTGAGAGAGATCTAGGAGTAAACATACTAGCAGATTTGTCTCCAGAAATACATATAAATGGCGTAGTAAGGGCAGCATATGCATTCTTATCAAATGAAAGGGTAGCCTTCAGGCACATGGACAAGGAAATGTTCAGAAATATTTATGTAACCTATGTGAGGCCGAAACTCGAATATGCAGCCCCCTTTTGGAATCCGCACTTGAAAAAGCACATAGCTAAGCTTGAAAAAGTTCAAAGACATGCCACGAAACTGGTGCCAGAAATACGCAATCTCGGTTGTGAAGAGAGGCTGAGGGAATTAGACTTGCCATCACTCGAAGCCAGAAGAGTAAGGGGGGATATGGTGACAGTCTTTAAATTCCTTCATGGGTATGATAGAGTGGATAGGGATCGATATTTCGATATGGCTGGCTCTAGAACTAGAGGTCATAGTTTGAAGCTTCGTAAGAAAACTTGTTTGCAGGATGTAAGGAAATACTTTTTCAGTGTAAGAGTAGTTGATAATTGGAATTGGCTAAGCGAGGAGGTAGTTAATGCTATCTCAATCCATAGTTTTAAGGACAGGTACGATAAGTATCACTAAGTCTAAAAATGGAACCGATCAGGAGACGGGAAGATACGAGCTTTGGGCTCTTTCCCGTAAACACAATTAGGTAATCACACACACACACACACACACACACACACACACACACACACACAGTATGTACCACCAATTGGAAAGAGTGACCACTGTGTGTTGTTGATGGAGCATATCATTGAAGATACTCTTCCTGAGAGTAGAGGCACTGAGGACTTGAGGAGGAACTATCCGAAAGAAGATTACATCAAAATGAATGAGCTTTTTGCAGTTCTTGACTGGAGAACCTTATTTTACAACAAATCTGTACAAGAAATGTATGACATCTTTTGTGAGAAATATGGGAAGATAGTAGATTGCTGCATACCTGTCACCAAAGTAGGTGTAATTCATGCCAGAGAGAAATGGTTCGATAATGGGTGTAAAAGAGCTAAGGAGTGGAGAGACAAATGCTGGAAAAGGTATAGGAGGAGAAAAAACATAAATGCCTGGCAAACCTACAAAAGAGCAAGAAATGACTACCTAAGTAAAAGGAGAGAGGCAGAGAGAGACTATGAGAGGGACATCACCAGGAAGGCTAATGAAAATCCCAAGCTTTTCCACAGCTTTATCAAAGGAAAACTGAAGGTAAAAGAACAGGTTTTAAGGCTAAAGAGAGCGGATGGAAGCATCACTGAGACGGATGAAGAGATCTACAAAGAATTGAACAAGGAGTTTCAGTCAGTATTTACAGTAGAAAATACCCCACCCCCTCAGATTGCAGTGATAGAAGCTCAAGGGCCGGTATTAGAGAACATCAACCTTACAGCCACAGAGGTATGCAAAGTGCTGATGGATTTAGATGTTCATAAAGCTACAGCTCCTGATGACATATCCCCTCATGTGCTTAAAAAATGCGCAAACTCAATATCAGTGGCACTAAGTATCATATTTATAAAGTCACTGGAGTCAGGGGAGATTCCAAGACGCTGGAAACAAGCAAATGTGATACCTATCTTCAAAAAGGGAAGGAGGGATACGGCTCTGAACTAAAGACCAGTTTCCTTGACCAGCATAGTTTGCAAACTTATGGAGAAACTACTAAGGAAACATATCTCTCTTCACTTGGAATCCTTCAACTTTTTGTCAGTGAGGCAACATGGCTTCAGAGAAGGTAGATCAACAGTAACAAACTTATTAGAATTTTATGATGAGGTAAGCCAAATCTTATAGGAAAGAGAGGGCTGGGCAGATTGCATATTCCTAGACTTCCAGAAAGCGTTTGACACTGTTCCACATGGGAGACTTATTAGGAAGCTGCAATCAATGGCTAGAATAGGTGGAAATGTTTTGGAATGGATAAAAACTTACTTAGAAGGAAGGGAACAGAGGATTAGAGTAAGACAATCAGTGTCTGAATGGAAAAGAGTTAGTAGTGGAGTTCCACAGGGTCCAGTTTTAGGGACACTTTTGTTCATTGTATATGTAAATGACCTACCAGAGTCTGTAAATTCATTCATGAATATGTTTGCAGATGATGCAAAGATTGTGAAGAAAGTAAAAAACGAGAACAATGGTAGAGAACTTCAGGAGGATCTAAATAATCTGAATGAGTGGTCAGAAAAGTGGCTAATGAAATTCAATACTTCAAAATGTAAGGTAATGAGAATGGGTACAAGTGCAAGAAGGCCCAAGCTTGACTACTCGGTGGCTGGAGTACAACTTCAAGAGACAGAAAATGAGAGAGATCTAGGAGTAAACATACTGGCAGATTTGTCTCCAGAAATACATATAAATGGCATAGTAAGGGCAGCATATGCATTCTTAATAAATGTAAGGGTAGACTTTAGGCACATGGACAAGGAAATGTTCAGAAATATTTATGTAACCTATGTTAGGCCAAAACTCGAATGTGCAGCCCCCTTTTGGAATCCGCACTTGAAAAAGCACATAGCTAAGCTTGAAAAAGTTCAAAGACATGCCACGAAACTGGTGCCAGAAATACGCAATCTCAGTTATGATGAGAGGCTGAGGGAATTAGACTTACCATAACTCGAAGCTAGAAGAGTGAGGGGGGATATGGTGACAGTCTTTAAATTCCTTCATGGTTATGATAGAGTGGATAGGGATCGATATTTTGATATGGCTGGCTTTAGAACTAGAGGTCATAGTTTGAAGCTTCATAAGAAAACTTCTTTGCAGGATGTAAGGAAATACTTTTTCAGTGTAAGAGTAGTTGATAATTGGAATTGGCTAAGCGAGGAGGTAGTTAATGCTATCTCAATCCCTAGTTTTAAGGACAGGTATGATAAGTATCACTAAGTATAAAATGGAACCGATGAGGAGACGGGAAGATACGAGCTTTGGGCTCTTTCCCGTAAACACAATTAGGTAATCACACACTCACACACACACACACACACACACACACACACACACACACACACACACACACACACACACACACACACACACACACACACACACACACACACACACACACACACACGGGTCGGGAGAAGGGGTAGTCATCAGAGGACTTAAACAGAGAATCAAGAAGTTAGAGGAAATGGTTATAAGCCTTGATGATAAAATTCGGAATATGGATGGAGAAATGAAAGAGAATGAAACACTCAGAGAACAAATAAGATCTTTGGAGGAAGCAAATAAAGCACAAGGGCAGGAGAGAAATACTTTTTCAGTGTAAGAGTAGTTGATAATTGGAATTGGCTAAGCGAGGAGGTAGTTAATGCTATCTCAATCCATAGTTTTAAGGACAGGTATGATAAGTATCACTAAGTCTAAAAATGGAACCGATCAGGAGACGGGAAGATACGAGCTTTGGGCTCTTTCCCGTAAACACAATTAGGTAATCACAATTAGGTAATCACACACACACACACACACACACACACACACACACACACACACACACACACACACACACCTTTCTATATTCTGTGAGAGGGAGAACATAAAAATGAAGCCATCTCTGTCCCAAACCTCTCCCACCCATGGGTCGGGAGAAGGGGTAGTCATCAGAGGACTTAAACAGAGAATCAAGAAGTTAGAGGAAATGGTTATAAGCCTTGATGATAAAATTCGGAATATGGAAGGAGAAATGAAAGAGAATGAAACACTCAGAGAACAAATAAGATCTTTGGAGGAAGCAAATAAAGCACAAGGGCAGGAGAGAAAGGAACTAGAAAAAAGAATAAAGAAGCTGGAAGGGGAAAAGAGTCAACTAGAATCTAGAATTTCTAAACAAGAAGATAAAAACAAACAGCTGAATGACAACCTAAAGGAATTAGATGTTAGTTCACTGCTCTCTTCTGAGAGACGAGATTGCTGCTTGGAATGTTCAGATTAAGGAAAACATTGAACAGTTCAGAAAAGAGTTCCAGGAGCTGAATATGGAAAATGATGCCATGAAAACGTCCTTTGCTGATGCACTAAAGGGGAATGTGGCAGTAAAAGAGGCTGTAAAGGTGGTGGCACTGGAAAACATACAAACAGTTGACTATAAAGAGACAGTAATCGAAAAAATGAAAGACGTTGTGATGGAAAGGGCAAACCCACTCATCAGACAGGCACTTGATAAGGAGAAGACAGTGGTAATCTCAGGCATAAGTGAATCCCAGGAGCCAACATGGCAGGGGAGACTTGAAGAAAATAAAGCTAACGTTGTAGACCTGATAAGAAAGCTTGGAGTAGTATGTGGTCCTGAGGATATTGTAAACATACACCAACTAGGTAAATATTCGAGGGAAGGAAAGCCGAGACCAACAAAAGTAACCTTTGAGAGAGGGGAGACATGTAGGGAAATATTGTTGAGAAAAAAAAGTCTAAAAGACCTTCAAGAATGCAAAGAAGTGTTCATTAGACGATACAGAACACAGGAGAGATGGGAAAGATCAAAAACTTGTTGCAAGAGGCAAGAAGGTTAAATGATGAAAGAAATGAAGAGGAGAAGAAAAATTTTCGTTACGGAATACTTCCAGACAAAGGGGAGATAAAGAAGATAATGACAGAAGATCAGGGGATGGGGCCTCATTAAGATTGTTATACACAAATGCTGATGGATTAGCTGGTAAGGCAGTAGAATTAAAAGATAGGATTCACAACAGTAAGGCAGATATAGTAGCAATTACAGAGACTAAGTTGAGTGAGGACATAAACAGTGTCACAGTTTTTCCTAAGGGCTTCAGAATACTAAGGGTCGAAAGATCTGAGAGGACTGGTGGAGGGATAGCACTGCTCATAAGTGAGAGGATTCAAGTTGAAGAAATAAACTTGGCTATAGAAAGTGAGTTCAGGGAATTTCTTGTTGCTCGCATAAATACTGGGTCAGAGAGCATTATAATAACTGTTGTATACAACCCACCAAGGAACCAAAATAGGCTTGAAATTTATGAGGAAAGTCATATAGGTACGATTGAAGTCATAAACTCAGTTGTTAACACGGCGCGGGAGAAAAAATGTAGGATTTTGATTATGGGAGACTTTAATCATAAAGAGATAGATTGGATAAATCTTGACCCACACAGTGGTGAGGACTCATTTGGGGCAAGATTCCTAGATTGCGTACAAGGGAATTTCCTACACCAACATGTAATGGAACCAACAAGAGCCAGGGGTGGGGATGAGCCATCACTACTTGATCTAGTGTTCACAGATAATGTGTTGGATATTGAAAATATTGAGTATGAACCACCAATTGGAAAGAGTGACCACTGTGTGTTGTTGATGGAGTATATCATTGAAGACATTCTTCCTGAGAGTAGAGGCACTGAGGACATGAGGAGGAACTATCCGAAAGGAGATTACATCAAAATGAATGAGCTTTTTGCAGTTATTGACTGGAGAACCTTATTTTACAACAAATCTGTACAAGAAATGTATGACATCTTTTGTGAGAAATATGGGAAGATAGTAGATTGCTGCATACCTGTCACCAAAGTAGGTGTAATTCATGCCAGAGAGAAATGGTTCGATAATGGGTGTAAAAGAGCTAAGGAGTGGAGAGACAAATGCTGGAAAAGGTATAGGAGGAGAAAAAACATAAATGCCTGGCAAACCTACAAAAGAGCAAGAAATGACTACCTAAGTAAAAGGAGAGAGGCAGAGAGAGATTATGAGAGGGACATCACCAGGAAGGCTAAAGAAAATCCCAAGCTTTTCCACAGCTTTATCAGAGGAAAACTGAAGGTAAAAGAACAGGTTTTAAGGCTAAAGAGAGCGGATGGAAGCATCACTGAGACAGACGAAGAGATCTGCAAAGAATTGAACAAGGAGTTTCAGTCAGTATTTACAGTAGAAAATACCCCACCCCCTCAGATTGCAGTGATAGAAGCTCAAGGGCCGGTATTAGAGAACATCAACCTTACAGCCACAGAGGTATGCAAAGCGCTGATGGATTTAGATGTTCATAAAGCTACAGGTCCTGATGACATATCCCCTCATGTGCTTAAAAAATGCGCAAACACAATATCAGTGGCACTAAGTATCATATTTAAGGAGTCACTGGAGTCGGGGGAGATTCCAAGATGCTGGAAACAAGCAAATGTGATACCTATCTTCAAAAAGGGAAGGAGGGATACGGCTCTGAACTATAGACCAGTTTCCTTGACCAGCATAGTTTGCAAACTTATGGAGAAACTACTAAGGAAACATATCTCTCTTCACTTGGAATCCTTCAACTTTTTGTCAGTGAGGCAACATGGCTTCAGAGAAGGAAGATCAACAGTAACAAACTTATTAGAATTTTATGATGAGGTAAGCCAAATCTTACAGGAAAGAGAGGGCTGGGCAGATTGCATATTCCTAGACTTCCAGAAAGCGTTTGACACTGTTCCACATGGGAGACTTATTAGGAAGCTGCAATCAATGGCTAGAATAGGTGGAAATGTCTTGGAATGGATAAAAACTTACTTAGAAGGAAGGGAACAGAGGGTTAGAGTAAGACACTCAGTGTCTGAATGGAGAAGAGTTAGTAGTGGAGTTCCACAGGGTTCAGTTTTAGGGCCACTTTTGTTCCTTGTATATGTAAATGACCTACCAGAGTCTGTAAATTCATTCATGAATATGTTTGCAGATGATGCAAAGATTGTGAAGAAAGTAAAAAAACGAGAACAATGGTAGAGAACTTCAGGAGGATCTAAATAATCTGCATGAGTGGTCAGAAAAGTGGCTAATGAAATTCAATACCTCAAAATGTAAGGTAATGAGAATGGGTACAAGTGCAAGAAGGCCCAAGCTTGACTACTCGGTGGCTGGAGTACAACTTCAAGAGACAGAAAATGAGAGAGATCTAGGAGTAAACATACTGGCAGATTTGTCTCCAGAAATACATATAAATGGCGTAGTAAGGGCAGCATATGCATTGTTATCAAATGTAAGGGTAGCCTTCAGGCACATGGACAAGGAAATGTTCAGAAATATTTATGTAACCTATGTGAGGCCAAAACTCGAATATGCAGCCCCCTTTTGGAATCCGCACTTGAAAAAGCACATAGCTAAGCTTGAAAAAGTTCAAAGACATGCCACGAAACTGGTGCCAGAAATACGCAATCTCGGTTATGATGAGAGGCTGAGGGAATTAGACTTGCCATCACTCGAAGCTAGAACAGTAAGGGGGGATATGGTGACAGTCTTTAAATTCCTTCATGGGTATGATAGAGTGGATAGGGATCGATATTTCGATATGGCTGGCTCTAGAACTAGAGGTCATAGTTTGAAGCTTCGTAAGAAAACTTGTTTGCAGGATGTAAGGAAATACTTTTTCAGTGTAAGAGTAGTTGATAATTGGAATTGGCTAAGCGAGGAGGTAGTTAATGCTATCTCAATCCATAGTTTTAAGGACAGGTATGATAAGTATCACTAAGTCTAAAAATGGAACCGATCAGGAGACGGGAAGATACGAGCTTTGGGCTCTTTCCCGTAAACACAATTAGGTAATCAC
>JAXCGZ010011040.1:0-10479 GCA_037179515.1 Halocaridina rubra
TTATTGTTGAAAAGTAAAATTTTATGCTCTTCAATAGTTACTTATGCGCAAGGCAATCGTGTGTGTTTGTGTGGGATAGAGAGAGAGAAAACTTCTTGTAACCTGGTAAGTAAAACTTTTTATTTTCTCTTTTGAAATTAATTGGATTTAGATTTGACACTATCTATTGATACTAAAACCAATTTGGGTGGATCGATTTGACATTAATTGACAATCACCGAGTTCGTAGCTGAATGGCGTTAATAAATTTTGGTGAAGAGAATTGCGAGAGAGAGAGAGAGAGAGAGAGAGAGAGAGAGAGAGAGAGAGAGAGAGAGAGAGAGAGAGAGAGAGAGAGAGAGAGAGAGAGAGAGAAACTTATCTCTTTATATGTATTTCTGATATCTATCTATCTATTTATCTATCTATTTATACACACACACACACAAGCCTTGATGATAAGATTCGGAGTATGGATAGATAAATGAAAGAGAAAGAAACACTCAGAGAGGAAATAATATATTTGAAGGAAGCAAATAAAGCACAAGGGCAGGAGAGAAAGGAACTAGAAAAGCGAATAAAGAAGCTGGGAGGGGAAAAGAGTGAACTAGAAACCAGAATTTCTGAACAAGAAGATAGCAACAAACAGCTGAATGACAACCTAAATGAATTAAATGTTAGTTTACTGCTCTCCTCTGAGAGACGAGATTGCAGCTTGGAATGTCCAGATTAAGGAAAACATCGAACAGTTTAGAAAAGAGTTTCAGGAGCTGAATACGGAACATGATGCCATAAAAACTTCCTTTGCTGATGCACTAAAGGGGAATGTGGCAGTAAAAGAGGTTGTGAAGGTGATGGCACTGGAAAACATAAAAACAGTTGACTATAACGAAACAGTAATAAAACAAAATGAAAGACGTTGTGATGGAAAGGGCAAATCCGCTGATTAAAACAGGCATTTGATAAAGAGAAGACAGTAGTAATCTCAGGCATAAGCGAATCCCAGGAGCCAATATGGCAGGGGAGACTTAAAGAAAATAAAGCTAGGGTTGTAGACCTGATAAGAAAGCTTGGAGTAGTTTGTAGTCCTGAGGATATTGTAAACATTCACTAACTAGGCAAATATTCGAGGGAGGGAAAGTTGAGACCAACAAAAGTAACCTTTGAGAGAGGAGCAACATGTAGAGAAATATTGATGAGGAAAAAGAGGGTTAAAAGACCTTCAAGAATTCAAAGAAGTGTTCATTAGACGATACATAACACAGGAAGAGATGAGATTGATCAAAAACTTGTTGCAAGAGGCAAGAAGGTTAAATGAGGAAAGAAATGAAGAAGAGAGGAAAAATTTTCATTTCAGAGTTCTTCCAGACAAAGGGGAAATAAAGAAGATAATGAGAGAAGATCATGGGATGGGGCCTACAGTAAGACAGATATAGTAGCAGTTACAGAGACTAAGTTGAGTGAGGATATAAACAGTGTCACGGTTTTTCCTAAGGGCTTCAGAATATTAAGGGTTGCAAGATCTGAGAGGACTGGTAGGGGGATAGCACTGCTCATAAGTGAAAGGATTCAGGTTGAAGAAATAAACTTGGCTATAGAAAGTGAGTTCAAGAAATTTCTTGTTGCTCGCATATATACTTGGTCAGAGAGCATTATAATAACTGTTTTATATAACCCGCCAAGGAACCAACATAGGATAGAAGTTTATGAGGAAAGTCATATAGGTACTATTGAAGTCATAAACTCAGTTGTTAACATGGCACGGGAGAGGAAATGTAGGATTTTGATTATGGGAGATTTTAATCATAAAGTGATAGATTGGATAAATCTTGACCCACACAGTGGTGAGGACTCATTCAGCTAAGATTCCTAGATTTCGTACAAGGAAATTTCCTACACCAACATGTAATGGAACCAACGAGGGCCAGGGGTGGGGATGAGCCATCACTACCTGATCTAGTATTCACAGATACCGTGTTGGATATTGAAAAAATTAAGTATGATCCACCAATTGGAAAGAGTGACCACTGTGTGTTGTTGATGGAATATATCATTGAAGATATTCTGCCTGAAAGCAGAGGCACTGAGGACATGAGGAGGAACTATCCGAAAGGAGATTGCATCACAATGAATGAGCTATTTGCGGTTATTGACTGGAGAACCTTATTTTATAACAAATCTGTATAAGAAATATACAACATCTTTTGTGAGAAATATGGGAAGATAGTAGACTGTTGCATACCTGTCACCAAAGTAGGTGTAATTCATGCCAGAGAGAAATGGTTCAATAATGAGTGTAAAAGAGCTAAGGAGTGGAGGGACAAATGCTGGAAAAGGTATAGGAGGAGAAAAAACATAAATGCCTGGCAAACCTACAAAAGAGCAAGAAATGACTACCTAAGTAAAAGAAGAGAGGCAGAGAGAGACTATTAAAGGGACATCACCAGGAAGGCTGAAGAAAATCCCTAGCTTTTCCACAGCTTTATCAGAGGAAAACTGAAGTTAAAAGAACAGTTTTTAAAGCTTAAGAGAGCGGATTGAAGCATCACTGAGACGGATGAAGAGATCTGCAAAGAATTGAACATGGAGTTTCAGTCAGTATTTACAGTAGAAAATACCCCACCCCCTCAGATTGCAGAGATAGAAGCTCACGAGTCGGTATTAGAGAACATCAACCTTTCAGCCACAGAGGTATACAAAGCACTGATGGAGTTAGATGTCCATAAAGCTACAGGTCTAAATGATATATCCCCTCATGTACTTAAAAAATGCGCAAGCTCAATATCAGTGGCACTAAGTATCATATTTAAAAAGTCACTGAAGTCAGGGGAGATTCCAAGATGCTGGAAACAAGCAAATGTGATACCTATCTTTAAAAAGGGAAGGAGGGATACGGCTCTGAACTATAGACCAGTTTCCTTGACCAGCATAGTTTGCAAAGTTATGGAGAAACTACTAAGGAAACATATCTCTTTTCACTTGGAATCCTTCAACTTTTTGTCAGTGAGACAATATGGCTTCAGAGAAGGTAGATCAACAATAACAAACTTATTAGAATTTTATGATGAGGTAAGCCGAATCTTACAGGAAAGAGAGGGCTGGGCAGATTGCATATTCCAAGATTTCCAGAAAGCATTTGACACTGGCCCACAAGGGAGACTTATTAGCAAGCAATTGCTAGAATAGGTGGAAATGTCTTGGAATGGATAAAAACTTACTTAGAAGGAAGGGAACAGAGGGTTAGAGTAAGACACTCAGTGTCTGAATGGAGAAGAGTTAGTAGTGGAGACCACAGGGTTCAGTTTTAGGGCCACTTTTGTTCCTTGTATATGTAAATGATCTACCAGAGTCTGTAAATTCATTCATGAATATGTTTGCAGATGATGTAAAGATTGTGAAAAAAGTAAGAAACGAGAACAACGGTAGAGAACTTCAGGAAGATCTAAATAGTCTGCATGAGTGGTCAGAAAAGTGGCTAATGAAATTCAATACTTCAAACTGTAAAGTAATGAGAATGGGTACAAGTGCAAGAAGGCCCAAGCTTGACTACTTGGTGGCAGGAGTACAACTTCAAGAGACAGAAAATGAGAGAGATTTAGGAGTAAACATTCTGGCAGATTTGTCTTCAGAAATGCATATAAATGTCATAGTAAGGGCAGCATATGCATTCTTATCAAATGTAAGGGTAGCCTTCAGGTACATGGACAAGGAAATGTTCAGAAATATTTATGTAATCTATGTGAGGCCAAAACTTGAATATGCAGCCCCCTTTTGGAATCCGCACTTGAAAAAGCACATAGCTAAGCTTGAAAAAGTTCAAAGACATGCCGCGAAACTGGTGCCAGAAATACGTATTCACAGTTATGATGAGAGGCTGAGGGAATTAGACTCACCATCACTCGAAGCTAGAAGATTGAGGGGGGATATGGTGACAGTCTTTAAATGCCTTCAAGGTTATGATTTAGCGGATAGGGATCGATATTTTTATATGGCTGGCTCTAGAACTAGAGGTCATAGTTTGAAGCTTCGTAAGAAAACTTGTTTGCAGGATGTAAGGAAGTACTTTTTCAGTGTAAGAGTAGTTGATAATTGGAATTGGCTAAGCGAGGAGGTAGTTAATGCTATCTCAATCCATAGTTTTAAGGACAGGTATGATAAGTATCACTAAGTACAAAATGGAACTGATCAGGAGACGGGAAGATACGAGCTTTGGGCTCTTTCCCGTAAGCACAATTAGGTAATCACAAGTATGTTCGTTGTCAGTAACACCCAAAATGTGTCTTGGTAACTAACTGGGTGAAGTTATTTTTATATTTCTTAACTAAATTCTCTTGTGTTCCATAAACAACTATCGCCACTGTTTTTGTGAAGATTTCAGTACAAAGTGCTTGAAGTTGATTTTGTAGTCACTTTGTAAAAGTACGAACACATACGCCCACACACAATTTTAGATGTTAGCAGTTTTCTTATTTTTTTTTATTTGTTTATGAAATATAAATTGTTATGTTCATGACACGTGTTGTACTGTATTCTGTCATGTATAACAAGACATATTTAAATAATTATTTTTACGGTATTTATTTATGTATATATTTTTAAGTATCTATCGGTTTATTTTGTTTATATTTTTTTCCTTTTTAAGTTAGTTAACAATTTTCCTATTTAAAAGTTCTCGAATCCTCAGGACGTTATTTTATTGTTCTGCTGTTAACCTTGATTCGAGTGATGTACTACATTAAGTTACGGAGTTAATAAGGGTTATCACATAACGAAAACTGTTTATCTAGGCATCCAAGATTTTTTTTTTTCTAAATGGTGGTTGGGTCGTGGTTCCAATGAGCTCTCTCTCTCTCTCTCTCTCTCTCTCTCTCTCTCTCTCTCTCTCTCTCTCTCTCTCTCTGTTCTTTTTTTCAAATCAGTAAGTACATATGTAATTATTGCTTCATTAGCTTTAAATAATTCGTAGTTGGAGAGTGACAGACACGCTATGAATGTCTAAATCCTCTTATTTACGCAAACATATATATTGTACGGTTTAATCTCCCAATCAACCCCCCTGCGATGGGGGGGTGGACACAGATATGTTGGAGCTGTTAGAGTAATTAAGCTTGGATGCCCCTCTTTATGCCCTCCATATGGATCGAACATGAGAGTTAATACTATAAGGAAAATTATGAAGGAATTTATGGGTTAACACAGATAACAAGAAAGAATTTTATTTCTGTCTTATTATATCAGTAAATAGTTTGTGAAAAAATAAATTAATATATATATATATATAAAGAATCGCATAGAATTATATATTTCCTTAGAATCTTTCAGCATTTTGTTTTGAAATACTTACGTCAACAAAACAAAACAAAAATGTTTATGCATCGGCCGGGAATCGAACCCGGGCCTCCCGCGTGGCAGGCGAGAATTCTACCACTGAACCACCGATGCTTGCTTGAAGAGGCGTTCAAAGATTGTTTGTTCGTAACTTTGAAGGTATTTTCGTTTTTTCTTATTGCATTTTGAAAATATATATTTTTTTTTATATAGCTTTCGATTTATTTTTCTTCTTTGGCTTTTTATAAGCTATATGAATTTCGTGTCCCGCCCAGTATCTCATGAAATGTATTATATTAGGCTGGTTAGGTTAGTTCACCCCCGGTTAAGAAGCGAGTTGATAAATGAATTTTTTTTTTTTTTAATACTTTTAGAGATTGTTTAAGTTTCTTGTTATTTTCATTTAATTATATTAATGTATTTTTATTTTTTATCTATGTACTTGTTTAATTATATTGTACTTTTTCTTATATATATATATATATATATATATATATATATATATATATATATATATATATATATATATATATATATATATATATATATATATATATATGAAATGGAATTAGTTATGCCTTGCAATGAAAACGTAAATTGTCTATAATATAAATACTAAGTGTATGTGTTTGCCCATCCTGTCTTTGCGTGTTGAAGAAGTGAGTCATTGAGATAAGAGAACCGTTTACAAATCTTCCATTGTAAATGTAAATTTTATCCATATTAAGTAATAGATTAATTTTAATTTAACGTTGTAATATTGTCTTTCCCTGAGTGTTTTAGTTTTTTTTTTATATTTCATAATAAGTTTTTATATTAATATATTTTTATTTTTTTGTCTGTAGTTGTTTATTTATATTGTACTTTTTTTTGTAGGCTGTTCGTGCTAGTCAGCGCAATTTATGATGATTATATATATTAACATAAAGGCCCGATTTCTTAAACCGTGTAAACCTAGGATACCATATTGTTAGTTAGCTAGACACATCCTAGCCATACACAGAACCGCGTTAGGTATCCTAGGTTTACACTGTTTAAGAAGTCGGGCCAAAGTGACATAACTTTTTTTCCTAGCTAAGGATTCAGCAAGGTTAGGTTAATATATAATAAGTATTAATTGATGTCACGAGTGAGAATGTTCTGTTCATAACAAAGCTCTATAGTTATTTATTTGATATTTTCGTTTATATATATATATATATATATATATATATATATATATATATATATATATATATATATATATATATATATATATATATATATATATATATATATATACCTTTATATTTATTTAATCATTTATTAAGTTGATATATATTTATTTACAGGTTAGAGTCACTGTTTACCCGAACTTTCGAATCATGGCGTTTTTTGGACACAAATGATAAAGGTAATGTTATTTTTTTTTTTCTTTTTTTACAGTATCGATGATATTTTTCATTATTGTCGTCATTCCTAGCTCAGTAAAAATGCACACTTTGAAACACACACACACACACACACACACACACACACACACACACACACACAAGCCGCGCGTTCAGTGACACACGAAATTGCTCCTCTTAAATTTTTAATTGTTTCGAGTGACTAAGTGCTTAGTGGAAAACTTTACCATAATTTCCATAAATCTGAAATCCTGCAGAGTATTGTGAGTACAAGAACTTATATTTGTTGTAAGACGAGACTGTTCATATTAAAGGAAAAAAAATTGAGAACTTTTTCGTGAGGAGAGAGAGAGAAGCTGCCGTCCAGTTCTGCCTTGAGGGAAATCTAGAAGAGTTGCCAGAGGTGGAGCCATCACATCACATTACCTAATTTTTTGTGTTAACTGGGGAAAGCTCTTAAGCCGTTTACCTGATCCTGTGGTTCTATATATTGTTAAAATCAGTATCCTTCCCATTTATATTAACTAGTTAGTTAGTTTGATACACGAAAAAATTGAATAATAAAAAAAAAATTACCAAATACCCACCTGTCAACAGTACTGAGTTAAGTTGCCAAGTAGTACAGCAGTCTTATTTTCTTCATTTTTTTTGCTTTTCTTTTAGCTTTTTCTTTTACTATTATGTTATTTTGTATATATATTGAGTTAAATGTAAAGTCTAATCCTGTGATAACATATCTTGGTTAGCAAGTCAGTTTATCAGTTAGGAAGAATATATAACAGAAACAGGTGGGTGCCACCTCAAACACAAATTCGAATTTTCCTTCAGGTTTGACTTTTGTTTTTCTTTTTCTTTTTATACTTAAATTACCATGGTCAAGTTTTTAAGTTAAGATGTGTGTTACCAGAAAGGAGACAAACTGAGTCACTAAATAGCACTTATATGGAGATATAAAAATTCTGTGTGAAGCTAAATTAGAAGTTTTTCTCTTTTCTTTTTTTTTTCCTCTTTCTCGTCTTCTTTCTATATTCTGTGAGAGGGAGAACATAAAAATGAAGCCATCTCTGTCCCAAACCTCTCCCACCCATGGGTCGGGAGAAGGGGTAGTCATCAGGGGACTTAAACAGAGAATCAAGAAGTTAGAGGAAATGGTTATAAGCCTTGATGATAAAATTTGGAATATGGATGGAGAAATGAAAGAGAATGAAACACTCAGAGAACAAATAAGATCTTTGGAGGAAGCAAATAAAGCACAAGGGCAGGAGAGAAAGGAACTAGAAAAAAGAATAAAGAAGCTGGAAGGGGAAAAGAGTCAACTAGAATCTAGAATTTCTAAACAAGAAGATAAAAACAAACAGCTGAATGACAACCTAAAGGAATTAGATGTTAGTTCACTGCTCTTTTCTGAGAGAGACGAGATTGCTGCTTGGAATGTTCAGATTAAGGAAAACATTGAACAGTTCAGAAAAGAGTTCCAGGAGCTGAATAAGGAAAATGATGCCATGAAAACGTCCTTTGCTGATGCACTAAAGGGGAATGTGGCAGTAAAAGAGGCTGTAAAGGTGGTGGCACTGGAAAACATACAAACAGTTGACTATAAAGAGACAGTAATCAAAAAAATGAAAGACGTTGTGATGGAAAGGGCAAACCCACTCATCAGACAGGCACTTGATAAGGAGAAGACAGTGGTAATCTCAGGCATAAGTGAATCCCAGGAGCCAACATGGCAGGGGAGACTTGAAGAAAATAAAGCTAGCGTTGTAGACCTGATAAGAAAGCTTGGAGTAGTATGTGGTCCTGAGGATATTGTAAACATACACCAACTAGGTAAATATTCGAGGGAAGGAAAGCCGAGACCAACAAAAGTAACCTTTGAGAGAGGGGAAACATGTAGGGAAATATTGTTGAGAAAAAAAAGTCTAAAAGACCTTCAAGAATGCAAAGAAGTGTTCATCAGACGATACAGAACACAGGAAGAGATGGGAAAGATCAAAAACTTGTTGCAAGAGGCAAGAAGGTTAAATGATGAAAGAAATGAAGAAGAGAAGAAAAATTTTCGTTACAGAATACTTCCAGACAAAGGGGAGATAAAGAAGATAATGACAGAAGATCAGGGGATGGGGCCTCATTAAGATTGTTATACACAAATGCTGATGGATTAGCTGGTAAGGCAGTAGAACTAAAAGATAGGATTCACAACAGTAAGGCAGATATAGTAGCAATTACAGAGACTAAGTTGAGTGAGGACATAAACAGTGTCACAGTTTTTCCTAAGGGCTTCAGAATACTAAGGGTTGAAAGATCTGAGAGGACTGGTGGAGGGATAGCACTGCCCATAAGTGAGAGGATTCAAGTTGAAGAAATAAACTTGGCTATAGAAAGTGAGTTCAGGGAATTTCTTGTTGCTCGCATAAATACTGGGTCAGAGAGCATTATAATAACTGTTGTATACAACCCACCAAGGAACCAAAATAGGCTTGAAATTTATGAGGAAAGTCATATAGGTACTATTGAAGTCATAAACTCAGTTGTTAACATGGCACGGGAGAAAAAATGTAGGATTTTGATTATGGGAGACTTTAATCATAAAGAGATAGATTGGATAAATCTTGACCCACACAGTGGTGAGGACTCATTTGGGGCAAGATTCCTAGATTGCGTACAAGGGAATTTCCTACACCAACATGTAATGGAACCAACAAGAGCCAGGGGTGGGGATGAGCCATCACTACTTGATCTAGTGTTCACAGATAATGTGTTGGATATTGAAAATATTGAGTATGAACCACCAATTGGAAAGAGTGACCACTGTGTGTTGTTGATGGAGTATATCATTGAAGACATTCTTCCTGAGAGTAGAGGCACTGAGGACATGAGGAGGAACTATCGGAAAGGAGATTACATCAAAATGAATGAGCTTTTTGCAGTTATTGACTGGAGAACCTTATTTTGCAACAAATCTGTACAAGAAATGTATGACATCTTTTGTGAGAAATATGGGAAGATAGTAGATTGCTGCATACCTGTCACAAAAGTAGGTGTAATTCATGCCAGAGAGAAATGGTTCGATAATGGGTGTAAAAGAGCTAAGGAGTGGAGAGACAAATGCTGGAAAAGGTATAGGAGGAGAAAAAACATAAATGCCTGGCAAACCTACAAAAGAGCAAGAAATGACTACCTAAGTAAAAGGAGAGAGGCAGAGAGAGATTATGAGAGGGACATCACCAGGAAGGCTAAAGAAAATCCCAAGCTTTTCCACAGCTTTATCAGAGGAAAACTGAAGGTAAAAGAACAGGTTTTAAGGCTAAAGAGAGCGGATGGAAGCATCACTGAGACGGACGAAGAGATCTGCAAAGAATTGAACAAGGAGTTTCAGTCAGTATTTACAGTAGAAAATACCCCACCCCCTCTGATTGCAGTGATAGAAGCTCAAGGGCCGGTATTAGAGAACATCAACCTTACAGCCACAGAGGTATGCAAAGCGCTGATGGATTTAGATGTTCATAAAGCTACAGGTCCTGATGACATATCCCCTCATGTGCTTAAAAAATGCGCAAACACAATATCAGTGGCACTAAGTATCATATTTAAGGAGTCACTGGAGTCGGGGGAGATTCCAAGATGCTGGAATCAAGCAAATGTGATACCTATCTTCAAAAAGGGAAGGAGGGATACGGCTCTGAACTATAGACCAGTTTCCTTGACCAGCATAGTTTGCAAAGTTATGGAGAAACTACTAAGGAAACATATCTCTCTTCACTTGGAATCCTTCAACTTTTTG
>JAXCGZ010011041.1:0-10461 GCA_037179515.1 Halocaridina rubra
TATATATTAAATGTGTAAATTACATTTGAGCTATCTTATTATCATAATTTGAACTACAATTTACAGAGTGAAATATATTGTTATCGTTTCATCAAAATAATGAACTTTATTCATCATAATTCCATCCTATGAAATCAGTGAACCATCTCTTCCTTGTGTCTTGCATAATACCTTGAGAGAATTATTCCCAGGAGGTTAGTTGCTCATATGACTCTCTTTAGATGGATGGAGTTTCATTAAAGAAAAGCGTAAATAAACAGGTTCAACGGTGTGAAAATAAATTATAAGGGGATGTCTAGAAATTGGACAGTTATTTGCAGATATATGGCAACTAGTAAAGAAGATAATGTGTATGAATAAAGGATTTATATACAGAGGCAACAGACAGGCAGTATTAAACAAAACCAATATTATATTTACCTAATCTTCATATACAAAGTGCTAACTATGGAGGTTGTAAATAATATTAAATTTGACTGTTTTTTGTGATTGGGGTCAAGTTTTTCTCATGTTTATACATTTTCATTATAAACAGAACAAATAAATGATAATACCGATATTACAGTCAAAAAATTATTGTTATATTTTAAAGCTCAACGTCATTCCAAAGACTGAAAAAGTATTATAAAATATATTCCAAATATATAGCTTTCAATTCATTGCATATACTCACATGAAACAAGTCAGAACTTTACATCAAAACCCTGAATAAAATTTTTGACATCCATTCATTAGATATAAATAAGGAACATCACTTTCATTCGAGATGAGTCAGTGAGTTTCTGGAGAGCAGACCATGGCAGAGTTGCCATAGAGATCACCTGCTGAGTGGTGAGTCTCACTGAATGGAAGGTATTATGAATATAATAGATGACCATGCATGAGTAAGATAGGGCAGGAGGGTACCAGTGGATCTTGCCTTGAGAAGAACGTACTGGTGATTGGAAATAAGCGATTTAGAGTCAACATGTATCAAAAAGGGAGAATCGAGCGAAGATTTGAATAATTTAGCGATAGCAGACATTAGAGCAATTAGTCGGGAGTTGGATGGAATAAGATGGTCACACTTCTTAAGAACAGGCTGAACAAGAGCGTGCTTCCATGATGAAAGATATATACTTGTTAAGAGACTGAGCTGAAAAAGACAATAAAACATGAGAGCCAGTTCATCTGCTATTCCTTAAGGAACGTTGCAAGGATGCCATCGAGTCCCGTTGCTTTGTTCATCTTTACAGATTGAAAAACCTTTCGGACTTTGATTGAAGAAAGAAGAGGGAGGGCATAGGACTAGAGAGGGGTAAAGTACGAGGGTCAGGTGCGTTGGTTTTGCCTTTGGAAGAGTTGCTTTATCAGCGGGATTGCAAGGTATAAAACCGTCAAGACGACTGAGAGGGGTAAAGCTTAAGTTACAAAAGTTCTTGGAGAGCTTTTTGGCTAAGGACAAGAATCGTTTCAATGGAATAGGAGTTAAGGTCAACTTTCCTTATTACACATTTAATTCTAATCCTCAACACCCAAGGCTTTGATGATAGAACAAATGTAATGCAATAAAGCATTTGATATGTCTTCAAGTAATCTACCATCCTTGTCTGGAATCGAACCTAGGAACCTATAGTCTAGAACGCCACAAATTAGTCCACTGTACCACAGGAGTGGGTTGGGAAGGGTATAAAACTGAGATTAATGGTCGCAGTGGCGTTCCTCTGTCTGAGTGGCATCAGGAGATGCCCCAGTTACCTCTCTTATACAACCTCTGTGGTATAGTGGACTAAGCTGTGGCGTTCTAGACTAAGTTTCCAGGTTCGATTCCCGAAACGGAAGGTAGATCATTTGAAGACATTTATAAATGCGTTATTGCATTACATATGTTCTGTTATCTAACACTTGGGTGTTGAATAGGATAATTAAATGTGTACACTGACCACTGGTGGGTTAAGGAGGGGTTAAAACGGAGATTAGCAGTCGCAGTGGTGCCCCTCCATCTATGTGGTATCAGGAGATGCCCCATTTCCCTTTTCATATACAACCCCTTTGGCATAGTGGACTAAACTGTAGCGTTCTAGATTAGAGTTCCCAGGTTCACTTCCATACAAGGAAGGTTTATTATTATTATTATTATTATTATAATTATTATTATTATTATTATTATTATTATTATTATTATTACTATTATTATTATTTCTATTTTATTACTATTATTATTATTATTATTATTATTATTATTATTATTATTATTATTATTATTATTATTATTATTATTACTATTATTATTATTTCTATTTTATTACTATTATTATTATTATTATTATTATTATTATTATTATTATTATTATTATTATTATTATTATTATTATTATTATCATTATTGATATTATTATTATTATTATTATTATTATTATTATTATTATTATTATTATTATTATCATTATTGATATTATTATTATTATTATTATTATTATTATTATTATTATTATTATTATTATTATTATTATCATTATTATTTTTATTGTTATTATTATTATTATTATTATTATTATTATTATTATTATTATTATTATTATTATTATTATTATTATTAGTAGTAGTAGTAGTAGTAGTAGTAGTAGTAGTAGTAGTAGTAGTAGTAGTATATTATTATTATCATTGTTGTTATTACTATTATTATTATTATTATTATTATTATTATTATCATTATTATTATTATTATTATTATTATTATTATTATTATTATTATTATTATTATTATTATTATTATTATTATTATTATTATAATTATTATTATTATTATTATTATTATGATGATGATGATTATTATTATTATCATTATTATTATTATTATTATTATTATTATTATTATTATTATTATTATTATTATTATTATTATTATTATTATTATTATTATTATTATTATTATTATTCAGGAACTGAACAGCCTTAATTGTTATTTTGAACAACTTTGCTATCTCTGCATCTTGCAGTGATACTCTCGCTTTCACTTTAACTCTCTAAATTTACGCCCAAAGGGAGTTTTAATTTAGATGTGAAATTTACTATTTATGGAAGAAGAAATAATAAACTAATGCACTACTGCATAATATTCCATGGGTCAGGTCATGCAAATGCAATATGCCTAACAAACAAGTACCAGAACCATTGTTAGTTCCTAATCTCATCGTATGCTTGAAATCATTAAAGGTATTGCTAGGTAGGTCAGTTTCTGTCTGTCGTTTTCCTTTGTGTGACATTGCCTCATCTCTACCTTGTCCTTGACCTTTTTCTTTTCCTTCGTCTTGGTATTTTCTCGTGCCCGGGCCTTTATTGATGGAGGCAGTTTCGGCCTGTCCCGGTGTCGCATTCATAAAAAAAATAAATTCATGGAGTTGGTTATCATACTCTTTTAACTTGTAATTCAAGGAAACTTTTAAAAGAAAAATTAAAAGACACAAACGTCTCGCAGAGTTGAAAAAAAAAATTATCTAACCGAATAAATATTGGTAACATTAGTGGATACTATGTTCTTAATGTATATACCTCGGTGAAAAATTAGAGCAAAATATTGTAATGAAGTCGCACATTTTGGCAGTTTTGTAGGAAATGGTCACTCAAATAACAATATAAAGAGGAGATTTAATTTTCATTATCTGATTAACTAAAAGGGCTTTACAATTATAGCAAAAAAAAAATCTGTTCAGATTTCTTGAAAAAGTTATAATTGGCATTTTCCCAGGGAATTTACACAAAGCTTTAGAACTATTCATGAAATGTTTAGATGTCAAAATACTTAAAAGAGACCCATTCATGCAAAGAAGAATTTATTGGCCATTGCTTTTGGGCTTTCATGGAGTAAGTGTAGAACTAAGAACAAAAGTAGAGACATTCAGACATTGCTAATCTTAACTTCACATTGAGAGACATAAAACAAAAGTAGAGTCTTTCAGACATTGCTAATCTTAACTTCACATTGAGAGACATAAAACAAAAGTAGAGACATTCAGACATTGCTAATCTTAACTTCACATTGAGAGACATAAAACAAAAGTGGAGACATTCAGATATTGCTAATCTTAACTTCACATTGAGAGACATAAAACAAAAGTAGAGACATTCAGATATTGCTAATCTTAACTTTACATTGAGAGACATAAAACAAAAGTAGAGACATTCAGACATTGCTAATCTTAACTTCACATTGAGAGACATAAAACAAAAGTAGAGACATTCAGACATTGCTAATCTTAACTTCACATTGAGAGACATAAAACAAAAGTAGAGACATTCAGACATTGCTAATCTTAACTTCACATTGAGAGACATAAAACAAAAGTAGAGACATTCAGACATTGCTAACCTTAACTTCACATTGAGAGCCATAAATTCCAATGCTGATTTGCACGATAAAAGAATGAAAATAAGATCCTTATGAAACAACAACAAACGAAAAGAGTTCAGAGGAGTTGAGCATCATCTGGTACCATTATTAATGACCTAAAAGTCATTTACACTTGGGGCGTATTTAGGGATTACAATTCCCCTCTTCGGGTTACCCTCGCTCGAGGAGTCAAAATTATACGAGGGATTTTTTTGTTAGAAAACTCCAACCAGAACCTTAATGTGTGAGCACAATGACTCACTCATCCCTATACAAAGGGAATTATGGTGTTTGTATGGAGGTATTATGGGATTTATTTCACTATTTCAGTAAACCATAAGCAGCTCTTGTGTTACATGGAAGGGTACATATGAAATACACGAAAGAAGATATTTTCACATGTACAAATTAGACATAAGTAGCCATATAAGTAACACAAAAAGACACATATCATATCTAAAGACACATATGACATCAAAATCTGATAAAGATAACTTGTCAATACCTTGTGATCATCTATCCTGCTTTGAACTCACTTAAAGCGGATGACAATCAAATCTGACTAGCCCAACACCGATTTAAGCCGATTCTCTGAAAAGAAGCTTAATTGTTAAGCCTTTGTTAACTGTTATCAGAGACTCTTATGTTATGTCGTACATGATAACATCGAATTCTCTTGATTTCTCCTGACTTAAAATATTTTTTTTTTCATTGGGTTGTGTTATTGTTATTATCTCCAAATATAATATACGAGTTAATATCTGGGAGATAATTTGTATGTGGTTTTTGAAGGAATGATATTCCTGCTATTTTTTGTTTTAAAAGGAGTTGAAATTTCCGAGAAAATCATGTTGAGTCGTTCATGCAGATATATTTTCTTAATATTTTCGACTTTAATTCAATGATAACTAGAATGACCGTGAGTACTTTTATAATTACAATCATATATTTTTTTTCTTACTTAATATGTGATAAAGTACACCTGCTTTTTTAACGACAGACATAAAAAAACTGTTGGTGTCTTGTATGTGCAATTGTATTTGTCAACCATACCAAAGTATAATTGGTGATTTTGTTACTACAGTGAAATATATTCCATTAATTGAGTACCAAAAAACTGTGAATGGGCAAGATATTTCGTTCTCTGTTTGAAATTCTGAAATTCTGTAAATGTATATAGAAATTTGATAACTACTTCAGTCGGGGCAAGCCCCAACCTCACACTGTGGTGCCCAACCACAGCAGTAACTTGCCAGCAAACAGCTTAAACTCTTGGTCTTGTACGGGAACCGATCTCTCTACTTCGTAAATGCGAAGCCAGCGGGTTACCATTGCACTAGCCTCTGGCTAGTACAGTGGTAACGCGCTGGCTTCGCATTCACGAGGTCGAGAGATCGGTTCCCGTCCAAGACCGAGAGTTTAAGCTGTTTGCTGGCAGTTTACTGCTGAGGTTGGGCACCACAGTGGGGGGTTGGGGCTTGCCCCGGCTGACGAGTACCCATTGTATAATGGAAATAAAGTTTTTTATTATTATTATTATTATTATTATTATTATTATTATTATTATTATTATTATTATTATTATTATTATTATTATTATTATTATTATTATTATTATTATTATTATCATTATTATTATTATTATTATTATTATTATTATTATTACTATTATTATTATTATTATTATTATTATTATTATTATTATTATTATTATTATTATTATTATTATTATTATTATTTTTGTTATTATTATTGCTATTATGTACTGGGCATTGTTAATCTTTATAAGACTTTTGGGATCTTGTAAAGATAATTACTCCCAGTTCATTAAATCTTCTTCTTCTTCTTCTTCTTCTTCTTCTTCTTCTTCTTCTTCTTCTTCTTCTTCTTCTTCTTCTTCTTCTTCTTCTTCTTCTTCTTCTTCTTCTTCTTTCTTCTTCTTCTTCTTCTTCTTCTTCTTCTTCTTCTTCTTCTTCTTCTTCTTCTTCTTCTTCTTCTTCTTCTTCTTCTTCTTCTTCTTCTTCTTCTTCTTCTTCTTCTTCTTCTTCATTGTGCTGAACACTAACCCGTTGCTATATGGGGTCGCTGTTTCTTGCTAGGCTTTTCCATGTTCTCCTGTCACGCATATCCTATTCCCTTAGCCCCTTTTGCCTCATATCATTTTCTATATTATCATTCCATAGGAACATCGGCCTTCCTCTTCTTCTCCTTCCCTCCACCTATATCCATAACCCTCCCTACACACATGGTCTTCTGCTCTTCGCATTACACGATCGTATCTTCAGTCTTCTTTCTTATAATTTCTTTGAATATTCCGGTACTTTAACAGTCCCTTTAATATAATCATTTCTGGTCAGACCTCTTCTTGTGATCCCACACATTCATTTCAACATCTGCATTTCCGCCACTTCAGGCTCTCTTTCGTGAGCCTTCTTTACTGGGCACATCTCGACCCCATTAGACAAAGGTGATCTAACTTCACTATTGTAAAGCTTACCTTTAACTCTCTTATTAATCCTCTTGTCACAGAATTCATGACGACCTCTTCCAATTTATCCAAACACACTGCATTCTGTGGTTAATTTCAGGGTAAAATTCTCCATTTTCAGTCACTTCTGAATTGAGGTATTGAAAACATGTCAAAACTCTTGATGTAATCTAAGGCTAAGGTCACTTCGCCCTGTTTATCATCTCCTCCCATCCATAGTTATTCTGTTATTCCCCTGCTTATATTCTGACCTCGATCTTCAAGTGCTATTGCTAGGTTAGGTTAGGTTAGGTTAGGTTAGGTTAGGTCAAGTTAGGTCAGAATAGGGTAAGGTTCATGCCTAGTCTCCTGGCTAATACAGTGGTAACGTGCTGACCTCGCATTTGCGAGGTCGACGGATCCAGTCTCCTCCAGGCAACAGAGTTTAAGCTGTTAACTGGAGAGGTTACTACTGTGGCTGGGTACCACAGTGGGGGAGTTTGGGCCTATGCCGGCTAACGCCCGCCCTACGGGCCCTTCATGACCCGTTCCACCCATCCTTGGGTGGAGAATCTAACATAACCTAAACTAACCTTAAAATTTACAGGGTTATATATTTTACTGGGAGCCGTTGACTTCATTTTATTCGAGTTTTTCCTGTTGACTTCTTAATTACTGAGATTATTTCATTAACTTCATTGTGGTCTATTATTGTGACTCTCCTCAATGCTGAAAAAACAGTTATAGAAATGGTGGTCAACTTTAATTAAAATCAGTTAAGTAACTACGTACTGATAAAAGTAAGTTTTATGGTCAATTGTCATACAGAATATTCACCATGCTTTGACTGAAGCTCTGTCTATATACAAATGCCGCAATAACCTATATTAATGATTGACCGAGTCAAAGCGCACAGTCATTCACCAGAGACTTTTCCCTATCTTTTTTGTTTCCTTCAGTGCTAACACATCCATCTTTCTTCTCACCACTTACTGCCAACTTTCTCTCTTTTATTCCAACTCGCTTCACAAGTATATATTGATACCAGGTTGCAAAGGCTCTGGCTGGAGTTCTCTTACCAGAACTCTTTCGTCTGATTTGACTATTTGATGAGAGAAATACGAAAGGGAAGATGGTCAGTACCCTAATCTCCGCCCCATTTAGTCGATATTTACGACACGCAGGGAAACATGGAAGCTTTATTTTCGTCCTTAGCTGCTAAAGAAAAAATTAAAGTACGATAAAAAAGAAAAATGTCCCACTTTCTATATAACGATCGATTTTGTATTTTAAAACGCTGTAGTGAAAATACTTAGTAAATTATATCATTTCCATCTTAACTAATGCTACTCCTTACCAGCAACAGATGCTATCATGTAGCTCTGCCCTATTGTTACTGGATGTCAACAACTTATGTCATCATTTAGCTTTCGCCTTGTGTTACTGAGTGCCACCCATGTTGGCACTGTGAGAAAAGATGTCATTAAGCTTAATGATGGTGTTAATAGTGTCGTTTCCAGGCCTCGGGAGTTAGAACAGATGTAATGTTGCTGTGTCAGATACAATTTTGTTTATGGTTTAAATGTCATTGTGTAGTAATGAATTAATGTCATTGTGTCGTAATGAATTAATGTCATTGTGTCGTAATGAATTTAGAGATGTCGAGATTAGTGATATTATGTATTTGGCAGTTAAGACATACACCCTTTTTGTCCGTGTGTGTGTGTGTGTGTGTGTGTGTGTGTGTGTGTGTGTGTGTGTGTGAGGAGAGAGAGAGAGAGAGAGAGAGAGAGAGAGAGAGAGAGAGAGAGAGAGAGAGAGAGAGAGAGAGAGAGAGAGAGAGAGAGAGAGAGAGAGAGAGAGAGAGAGACAACATGTCTGTTTGCAGAGTATTCCATTCTCTTATCCTATATTAATTATTGATAATGATTTCATTGCAAATTGTTCCAAATATATTTAGGTTTTAAATATATATTTTGGATTATAAAAAAAAATATGTTTTTGTTGCCCAGGTATTGGCACATGTCCCTTATCTCAAAATACTCTTTTTATTCTATATTTTTTTTTTTTACTCTCTCGTAGTTTACTGAAACCATGAATTCGAGGTTCATACAATGCTGATTTTCAATAACCTTCATATAATGCGAAGAGGAAAATATAACAATGAATGTATCAATGACTTACCCTCCTCGGAGCCTCTTCAGGATTTCGTGATCAGGCCCGGTGAAGGATGAATATTTTGAATATTCTTTATTGTATATTTCTTTTCTTCTGGTGAGCTGTACTTCATATTAAGCTACTGTCTTCATGCCATGACCACTACGTAATAGCTGTTATATGAATGCAATCACTGAATTCTGAAATTGGTGACAAAGTCGATAGAGACTCGTCTGAGAAGAAAATTCTCGGGTGTTTTTAAATGTGAAACCTTCAAACAAATATAGTTTAGATTCTCTTTATAGACACACTGCCATCTAAATTCGTAAAACAAAGTTATTTGTTAGGAATTACAGTGATATCTTCAACTAGTATACTATTACAAGACGAATCATTTTTTCTGCACGCTCAGAGGTTGACATTTCTCTCGAGGGCTTCTGTTTTCATTTGCAAATGACCTCTTAAATTATATCAGTCAAGTTTAATCAACTAGTGATATATATATAATGTATCTATGGGAAAGATATAATAGACAGATACTCTGCAGTATATTTCTTGTGGTATGCCATGTCATCTCAGCAGGTTAAATGAGTACTGCGTAAAATGTATTGAGTCTGTGATGAACAGTATCTCCATAAACTTGAACTTCGTTAATGGGATAAGAGTTAAATAAGAGGAGGAATTTGGTTTTTTTATTTATAAATATTCGGAAGTGTTTGCGAACTCTTACTTATTTAATGTAACTATGATTTTAACTTATCTGATAGTAAATGGAAATAGAGCACTCTCTCTCTCTCTCTCTCTCTCTCTCTCTCTCTCTCTCTCTCTCTCTCTCTCTCTCTCTCTCTCTCTCTCTCCTCTCTCCCTCTCTCTCTCCTCTCTCTCTCTCTCTCTCTATATATATATATATATATATATATATATATATATATATATATATATATATATATCATATATATATCTCTCTCTCTCTCTCTCTCTCTCTCTCTCTCTCTCTCTCTCTCTCTCTCTCTCTCTCTCTCTCTCTCTCTCTCTCTCTCTCTCTCAGAACACAATAATGTGTTACATATTCACTTTGAGATCAGTGACCCATATTTATATATGACTTTTTCTTTCCCATGACTCCAACACAGAGAAAAATTCTTTGTTCAGTGAATGATATGACTTGGGAAGAACCAAGGTCGAATTTGACAGCTTAATTACTTAATTATTGATTTAATGCATTTCTTTCTTTACCTTTTTGACTTTATATTTATCAATTCATTTATTTACTTACTATTTATTGACTTATTTATTAATACATTTATATAATCATTTATCAGTTCAATTATTTAGTTCTTTAGTAATTTATTGTTTATTAATTAATTTGTCATTATTTCACCAATATAATTAACAAGAGACGACCTCTTGGTTATAACGAGAGGTTGACCTATAGTTTCTTTTGTCCTCAGCGTAGTATTGTTTTGTC
>JAXCGZ010011042.1:0-10443 GCA_037179515.1 Halocaridina rubra
CATCCCCGTTTTAAGAGTGGAGATACTAATAATGTTGAAAATTATAGGCCAATCTCTCTTCTCAGCATTCTGTCTAAAATACTTGAGAAGGTAGTTGCCACCCAGTTAATAAATTTCCTTGAATCAAATTGTCTATTATGTGAGGAACAACACGGTTTTCGGCCTAAACATTCGATCGAGACGGCCCTACTTAAAATTACTGATAAAATTTATAGTAATATTGAAAATAAGAAAATATCACTTTTATTATTGTTAGATTTGTCTAAAGCATTTGACAGTGTACACCATCAAATTCTAATGAGAAAACTTTCCAAAGTTTATGTTGACTCATTTTGGTTCGAAAATTATCTGAAAGATCGAAGTCAATCAGTTCGAATGGGCTCGACTCTCTCTTCTTCTTTAGATATCAGTTTTGGCGTTCCTCAGGGTTCAATTTTGGGTCCTCTGCTTTTCCTAATATATGTTAATGACTTACCTCAATTTATAAGAGATTGCCTACTTGTTATGTATGCTGATGACACCCAGATTATGCTTACTGGTGACATTGATAGAATTCCTGAAATCTTAAAAAGGGCTGAAGATATATTAAATTGTGCCAAAAGTTATTTTAACAGTAATGGTCTTTTACTGAACGAAAATAAAACTAAATTCGTTATTTTTGGATCAAATCAATACCTGTCCCGCATTCCTGAGAACATCAGTATAAATTTCAACAATGTTTCACTCTTCCCATCTAATAAGGTTAAAAATCTAGGAGTTATTATGGACAGTACCATGACATTTAATTTTCATATCGATGAACTACATAAAAAAGTGAACGGGACCCTTATTTACTTGAACAGAGTCTATGAAAGATTCGATCCTGATTGTAGGGTAATTGTAGTACAAACATTGATTTTAAGTATTCTCAACTACTGTCTGAGTGTTTGGGGTTCCACGACTAAGACCCAGATGTTACGAGTGAAAAGGCTCCAGAATTTTGCTGCAAGAGTTGCCATAGGGAGAATGCATAAATATGATCACGTGACTCCCCTCTTTGAGAGATTGGGTTGGCTAAGGATGGACATGAAGTTCATATATAATATCTGTCTTTTAGTTTTTAAAATAAATCATGGAATATTACCGGAATGGCTCTTCTCATTGCCAACAGTTAATCAAGTGCGTATCAATAACGTCAACACCAGATATCAGAATTCTTTTTACGTGCCCAGAACTTCCACTGATATTGGGGCAAGATCCTTAAATGTAATGGGCCCGAGACTTTGGAACTCTTTACCCGCAAACTTAAGAAGCTGCCAAACATTACCCTCATTTAAATCTCATCTTTTAAATCACCTACTTAATAAGTGATTTTAGTCTCATTATTATCCTCCCATTGGGTAGACGAAGTGCACGTATGCTTATTTTAATGTGTAAATATTTTGATTATGTGCTTTGCAAATTTCATTTGTTTTATTTTGACATTTTACATTTGTAATTTGTAATTAGATTAATTATCATGTAATAGCCATTTTTGATGGAATAAAGTTTTTGACTTTGACTTTGACTTTGACTCTCTCTCAAAGAAGTACTGAATTACACTCTCTCTCTCTCTCTCTCTCTCTCTCTCTCTCTCTCTCTCTCTCTCTCTCTCTCTCTCTCTCTCTCTCTCTCTCTCTCTCTCAAAGAAGTACTGAATTACTCTCTCTCTCTCTCTCTCTCTCTCTCTCTCTCTCTCTCTCTCCCTCTCTCTCTCTCTCTCTCAAGAAGTACTGAATTACTTTCTCTCTCTCTCTCTCTTTCTCTCTTAAAGTAGTACTGAATTTCCCTCCCTCTCTCTCTCTCTCTCTCTCTCTCTCTCTCTCTCTCTCTCTCTCTCTCAAATCTTATTCTCTGTAAAAGGATTCTCGCTGCCTATTAGAGGTTGACTTGAGGGAACAAAATCTCTTCGTAACAAGAGTCACGAGACTCATATGTGTAGCTACAGAGCCTTGTATTTAGGTCTACACAAGGTAAGAAACCGAGATTTCCAAAGTCATATCTTAATAGCAAAGCTTTAAACTCACTGATTTTAAATTCGCCGTATGTGTACGATATTTGCTAAAAATTATTTATTTTTGCAAAGCAATCGAAGACAGAAGATTAAGCCTGATATTCCACAACGATTCTCTTTCAGAACCGTTTCTCCAGGGCTATAAAAGCAGTATGACCTATCTCCGTTTATATAGCTCTTCTTTCTGTTCAACATCCAGCTGGGGTTATGGTAACAAAGTTGTACCTCAAAGTTTTGACCAATAGAAAGGATACGCTACCGAATTAGTGCGAAATATACAAACTATTTCACAGATCAAACGCATCAAATATCTAGATTTTTTTTTTTATAAAGCGCAGTGGGGAGAGTCTAATCACTTATTAACCATTTTATGGGTCAAAATTAGTTCCCATTCGAATGGAGGTGGACACAGACGGGATGGATCTGGAGAATTAGGGATGGATGCCCTTCTTAACGCCCCTTAGCGGGATCGAGCTTAAGTCTGTTAGAATCGTCACCTCCTAACTACCGAGTTCTACCAATGAGTTAGAGTGCTCCCCAAAAAAGTCTAATCACTTTCAAATAAATATTATTTTGATTACCCAGTTCCTCAAGTCAGTTTGTTCTCCAAATAAGAATTAGAATCGATAAATCTGGATGTAATGACAACAGTCACAAGAACACTTAGGGTTTCCTCGTTGTCGGCAGTGGTTCTATGAAATGGAATTGAAGGGCTTTCACGTGATGATGTTAGCCCCCTCCTCTCTCTCTCTCTCTCTCTCTCTCTCTCTCTCTCTCTCTCTCTCTCTCTCTCTCTCTCTCTTCTCTCTCTCTCTCTCTCTCTCTCTCTCTCTCTCTCTCTCTCTCTCTCTCTCTCTCTCTCTCTCTCTCTCATTCGACATCTACTTCTCTTGGATTCACTTACTCTACTTGATTAGAAGTCAGATCTCATCCTTGAAATGAGAAAAGAGAGAGAAGTAAGTTTCGAAATGTGAAGACTGAAATAAAAAGAAGTCAGGATAATTTTATGAATACATTTCTCATTTTTCTGCTTAAGTTTTATTATTGATGTAAATACATTTTGGGCTTTATTATTCTATCTTAATTAACTATTATACATCATATTCAAATTTATTTTTAATTTGTAACTGACGGATGCAGCAAAAGCATATTTTGAAAAACAAAATCCTTTACACTAACAATAGGCACTACTCTGATTACAAACAAGTATGTGTGAATGAGAGAGTGAAAAAAAAGGGGTGAGAGAGAGAGAGAGAGAGAGAGAGAGAGAGAGAGAGAGAGAGAGAGAGAGAGAGAGAGAGAGAGAGAGAGAGAGAGAGAGAGAGAGAGAGAGATTAAATTACAAATATATTTAAATATACTAATTTACATACTACTGAGTTTGTACAGATAACTTATTGTAAGATATCTCTCTCTCTCTCTCTCTCTCTCTCTCTCTCTCTCTCTCTCTCTCTCTCTCTCTCTCTCTCTCTCTCTCTCTCTCTCTCTCTCTCTCTCTCTCTCCTCTCTCTCACACACACACACAAACACACAAACTCCCCGTATTCTCGAATTCCCAGAAAACAATAATAATACGAGCATTAGCTTGAAGAATTGTGGATTCCTATGTGTTCTCTCATCCTTCCATGTCCACCTTCTTCCTGCCACTCATAAACAACAGTCTTTCTATTCAGTCGCAATTATAAGTCAAATCCTCTATTGTTAGGACAATGAAAGGCATCTCCAAATGTTTATAAAACTCCTACAAATAGAAACCGAATGGAAGTTTGTCAGCTTTGACTTTATATTAAGGATTTTTGAGAGGTAAATTTTTCTTCAAGTCTTTCGATGTACTCTCATTTTTACTAACTTTGTTCCTTCACCTTCCAATGCTTTTCTTCTTCTTTTTCTTCCCTTGCTTCTACCTCCTTCTCACGCTTTCCTCTTCTTCTTTTTCTTCTTCTTTTTCTTCTTCTGCTTCTTCTTCAACTTCTTCTTCTGATAGTAAATATTTAAGCAAACAAACAAACAAACAAACAAACATTTATATCCATTTTGTACAATGGTTATTCTAACAGTAATAGTAACTTACAAGTAGACATGTAATTAAACTAATAAATAAGAGGGTAATACATATAGTTAAATTAAATGTAATTTTCATAGAAAATAATAATGCTGTAATAAAAATGTTAACAATAATGTTAATAATAAAGTAGTAATAATGACAGTAGATACAGTATCGTTATTATCGGCATCATTTGCATATTTGTTTTCCTTACAATGAGAATAATTAGTTCTTAATGAGCAGCAACTATTTGTCCAAAATAAAACTATATAGTTTGACTTTGAAAGCTGTGAAGGAGGATGCATTTTTAAGATGCTCTCGAATATTATTCCAGAGTGTTGGCCTTTTGATAGTGATCATCTTTGAACCAGCTTCTGTGTTTGTTCTATGAATAAAGAGCTCACTGCTTTGTCTTGTGTTAGTTCCCCTTATATCCCTGACTGTTTTTATATCAAATAGCCAGCTAGGATAATGATGGTCCAAAATTTTGAATAAAAAAACATAAATAGCATAAGTGACCTTATTTTCTGCCCGCAGCCACCCAAGTTTATTGAGAGCTGGTGTGATGTGGTCATATTTTCTTATTCCTCCCAGGGCAACTCGAGCTGCAAAATTAATAAGCTTCTGTATTCTGTTGATCTGAGTCTTAGTGGTAGCTCCCCAAACAGTTGTGCAGTAATTACTGTGACTTAGGGCTAGAGATTCAACAACAGTTATTCGAGTGGTAGTCTCAAAATTGTCATTTATACGTGAAAAGTACATTAATGTTCCTGCAACCTTTTTGCATACTTTATCTATATGGGAATCAAACAACATGTGGTTATCAAAGTGAATTCCTAGGTTTTTGACTGCTTTGCTAGGTGTGATAATATTGTCGCCAAAATTAATTGTTGTGTTTTCTGGAATTTGTGCCATTTGGAACCTTGAACCAATAAATATGCATTGTGTTTTACTTTTGTTAATTAACAGCCCAGTTTGTTGAAAATAGGTTTTAATTTTTGACAGAGCATTTTCTGCTCTTAAAGTTAGCTCTGGGAGATTATCAATATCACCACTAAGGAGTAGTTGAGTGTCATCTGCATATTGTACGTCCAGACAGTCAGAAATGAAAGAAGATAGATTATTTAAGTAAATGGAGAAGAGGATAGGACCAAGTACTGATCCCTGTGGAACACCAAATGATACATTTTTTGGCACAGAGATAATGTTGTTAAGACGTATAGACTGTTTACGATTAGATAGATACTCGCTAAACCAGCTCGGATCAATATTTAAGTTAGTACATTTACTTAAAAGAATTTCATGGTTTACACTGTTGAAGGCTTTTGATAAGTCCAATAATACAAGCAGATATGTTTTTTCATATCTATATTATTATAGATACTAGTCGTAACTTCGAGCAGTGCAGTTTCCATCGAGAGTTTCGGTCTGAAACCATGTTGGTTAATAGATAATAGTCCATTTGACTCTTAATTTGACATAAGTTGGCATGCAACAATTTTTTCTAATATTTTTGAGAAAATGGGTAGCTGGGAAATGGGATGATAGTTTGTCACATCTTCTCTGTCCCCCTTTCTATGCAGAGGTAATACATGTGATATTTTCCAAGAGTCAGGAAACTTTTTAGCAACAATGGAAGTGTTCAGAATAGTTAGAATATAAGATACAATCATGGGTAGAGCATCTTTGATGAACTGAAATGGTATACCATCTGAAACATAAGAGCCAGAGTTTCTTAGGCTCTTTATGGTAAGAATTAGGGTAGCACAATCAATAGGATTTATCTTGAAGTACTCTCTTGTGCTTACATTGGAAGAATTGTCATTTAAGCAATTACTCATATTCACTGAGTTGATGTTTTCTTGAGTTTTTCATATGTATTTTTGCCAACGTTAGCAAAATAGTTATTTAAAGTTTTCCGCTTTGTCTTTCAACTCCGTAATATTTCATAATTTTCTGAGGTAGTCTTTTCATTTGGTACCATGCTTCTTATCACTTTCCATGTTGCTGCTGTATCATGTCTAGAGTCATTAAATTGTTTTTTGTAAAAGTCTTTTTTACTTACATTGATGAGAGATCTGACACGTTTCTTTTCTGCTTTATAACATTCTCGGAGAGTCATATCATATCTATTAATTTTAGCTGTTTTTGTATTTGATTTCTGATTTGCATTGCCTCTTTGATGTCATTAGTTAGCCAGGAGGCTGAGGGGCGGGTTATTTTTCTTGTTACAATATGTGCACAACTATCTAAGCATTCAAGGAAGACTTTTGTTAGAATTTCAACCTGCAAATCGACGTTATCTGTGTATTTAATTCTGCTAAGTACATTTGTGTTGTTGATTAATGTTTCACAAAAGCTATCAGGGGAGTAATTTTTTAGACACCGGAATGTCTTGAAGAGAGGCTTCCTTTTGGGCTTGTTTATGTTTAGCATAGCAATGTTCAGCTCGTGGTCTGCAATAGGGCAGGGAAATACGTTCCCAGTAGGGTATACTTTCCACTTTATTTGTTATATATCAGCTTTATTAGAGTCCTAGAATTAGGGGTTATGTGGGTCGGTTTTGTCACTATTTGTGTTAACTTCACAGTGTTGATCACCCTTTTCATTTTGTTATCTGCTGAGAGCAAGTCATCATTAAAGTCACCAAGTATGTATATGGGTTTATGGCGCAACAGATATTTCTAAATGTTTCTAGCAGATGACAATGAACTGGTAGGTGCTTTAGGGTGACGGTAAACACACCCTACAATGAAAGATGGAAGTTTCTGATACTGCACAGTGATCCATAAATCTTCGAGCTCTTCAGTTATTTCTAGACCTGTGGTTATTTCTGATGCACTAAGATAATTTCTAACATAAATACAGACCCCACCCCCTCGGCCATGGTTATTGCGAAATATTTTAAACTCTGGGATATTCACACATTTATTTTCAGTTTTAGGAGTAAGCCAAGTTTCACTTACACAGAGGATGTCTATGTTGTAGTCTTTTGTTAGCATTATTATTTCCTCAAAATGAGCGAGAAGGGACCGAGCGTTCACATGTACTAATGTTACATTCTTACCATGTTTCATCATGGTCATAGTTGTAGTTTGTTCTTGGAGTCGTCCATGATGTGTTTCGACTGTGTGATTCTGCTGGGAATTCATCATTATAGTGTGTTCTGGGGTTAGCCCATGGATCCTGGTGTGTGTACGTGCCGTTGGATGGGTAACGCTGATTTGAGTATGTGCCATGGTATGATCGGGCCTTCCCAAAACTTGTATGCCTAGGTGAGTGTCTAGGGTTGTAAGAGCCATCTCTCCAGGAGAAGTCTTTTGTGCGTGGATGGGGATAAGAGAAGTTTGTATTGTGTCTCTTTCTGTAGTCTAGCCGTTACAGGATCGTTTCATAAGCTCTTTGCTGTTTATTTTGGCATGACTATAATTTGGGATATTTTGTAGATAACCCAGGTTGTGTCCATTGCTTGCCCCCTCAAAATGGCTGGACAATTGTGCCTGTAGGCCATTGATTTAGTTTGTAAGCCACATATTCAAATCCTTTCGATATTGTTATTGCGAAGGAGACCCAATTTGGTTTGCAAGAAAGCTCCTTAATCAAGACTTCTTCAGAGGGAATGTCTTGCATTTGTCAATATATTACGTATCTCTCTCTCAGAGGGGTTGCCAGGAATGCGAATATATATTTGAGCTGTAAACCTTGCACTTGCATTATTGGGTAACTGTGGCTGTGGCTGTCGGGGAGAGGACTTTGTTGGAATGTTTAGATCAGAGACTTTTTCTATTTTGTCTTTCCTGTTTTCTTCACTGTTTTGCAGCCTATTGCTGGGTTGTTTCTTTGTGCTGGAAGGTGTAATTTGGTTGTCCTGGTTAGTGATCGTTGCTGTGTTGTTAGGAGTAGTGGAGATGGGCTCTATATCTTCTTCGCTGTTTTGCAACCCTTTACCAGGTTGGTTATTTGTGCTGGAAGAATCTTGCTCTGGTTAGTGCCTGTTGTTGTGTTGTTAGGAGTAGTGGGGAAGGGCACTGTTGTTTCTTCACTATTTTGTAACCTGATACTGAGTTGGTTATTTATACCAGATGGTGTATTCAGGAAGTCTTGTTTACTATCATCTTTATCTGGATCTACCTCTTCTTCACTACCACTGTCATATTCGTCTTTCAATGCACTGAAGGAATTGTGAGTAGAGACAGAAAACCTAGTTTGCAAAACCTGAGGGTTGTTGATAGAAGGGACATCATCACTGTTAGGTGACAGCACTGAATTGAGAGGTGGAAATGTTTTTAATAGCAGTTTCAACCTAGAATTATCTCTTTTAAGTAGGACAGTGTCTGATTATAGCAAACCCACCTTGTGTTGTAAGGCTTTCACCTCTTCAGCATCTGCTTCCAAAATTCTCACCTTATCTGCATGACTTTCAATCATTCGATGTAGGTCTCCTAGGTCGGGTGTTTGTTCAGACCCTATGGATTTTACAACCAAAGTTTGAGATTGAAAACGATTGTCAAGTTCACCATTCATTGAGATATTCAGGACATTTGCGCTAAAAGTGATTATATTTGTAATTATATATTTTTTGCTTGCTTTTTTATGATGCGTTTTCCACTGTGTTGTGGAAAGAGTTCCACTACATTTGAAAGCAATAGTTGACTTGCTTTGTACAGAGTGTCTTTTCTGAGTTTTCCCAATTCCCTTCTCATATCCTCACGTGAATATACGAATATTCTGTCCAGAGATGATATAAACACTTCGGGAAAAGAATCAATATTTACACACGGAAGGTCATAAAGGTCAACTTTTACCAATGAGGACATTTTGGTGTGAAAGGGAGGGGAACTGCGGTATGAGAGGAACTGCAGGTTCACCTAAGAAAGGTCCTTTTTAGGTCGGTCGCGAGAGGTTTTGGTTGAAATCGGTAACCCTGGGAGAGACACTCTCAACAGTTTTTTAGGGGTTATAAGATTATAATGAATTTTCTTGGTATCTTTTTAAACACTAAAGTTGTAATAATCACTCTGACCTAAATTTGAAGGTTTATATTTCAGTATGCTTTCGTTAATTTTGTAATCGTGAAATTTATATTTTCAGCTTCCTTTAGCAAAACCTTTTGTTGTGTGTGTGTTTTTTTTTTAAATAAATTTCGTTGTTATATTAAGGCTAAAACCCTCTTTATGACTTTTGAGTATCTTCTTTTAGGTCCCATCACACGACAAAGCCCTAACAGATCATCTTCTCCTGCCATTACTACCCCAAAACTGCGTCCTCGTCAATGAAAATAATAAAAAGCAAACTGATCATCATCAACTAAAGATTTTAGGCTCAAAATTATTATTCATAATAGCTGTTTTACCTACAGTATTTATTATTACTTCTATTGTTACTCCATAACGTTATTATACAGAACAGACAAAAAATAACTGTAAAACGTAATCTCTCAAATGAATTCAAGTGCGACGGAGGGTAATACAAATCATCAAATAAATCTATTCTAGATAATTCAATTAATGTAAATATAAGAATGGAAAACCGTAAGAGAGGAAACCTACGAAGACCAAAACACGATGATGAACAAGATGCACATACTAGTTTTCATTACTGATACTGAAAAAATATGGATCAGGTATGAGTGATGCATTTCTTAAATAGAAAACATACGCACAAAGCCGTGTAATAATACATAAACAAATAATAGAGAGATGTAGTTTGTTTATGCAATTTATTTATGCTTTTTGTTGCATGTTCACCTGTTATTTATACTTATACTTACCTGATATTATTGCTTTTATACACTTATATAGGTATTTCCACTCTGTCCAGTCTGAATATCTCCAAGTCATAGTTTCATAAAAGAAAAAAAAACTCTCCCTGAAATTCCTATAAACATTTATATTTTACCCTCTCCAGGCTCAATGTCATTTTAACTGGATTCTAATTTAGGCATTTGCTCTCTATCAGACAGTCTCCTTGTTTCCTTCATGTGGATTCCAGCCAATTCAATTCCTCTTTTATTGAGACACTGGCTTTGTCACGTCCTCTTCTAGTATAGGTATTCGTCTTTTTTATTCGGTATGTATAAAAAGTCAGGTGGTGTATATGTATTATTTCGTTATACAGTGTTAAGAGTAAATAAATTTAAATGCAGAGGTAATGCAAATTACTATTCCATATTATCTGGAAAAGTTATAAGACACAAACAAATTATCTGTAAATATTCGATAAAAAAAAAAGTTTGGTTTTGGAGAACTGAAAAACAAAGCGAAAATGGCACACAAAAAAGAGGTGACACCATAATTCATTATACAGAAAATAAACAGCAACTACTTACTCTCGATATTAAAAAAAAAAAGGAAAACTAGTTATACTA
>JAXCGZ010011043.1:0-10408 GCA_037179515.1 Halocaridina rubra
AAAGTCGTCCTAGACAGAGAAATTAAAAGTCGTCCTATCCATTGGTCTCTGAATAGTAATATAATATGAAAGTAAAACATGTTTTGTTTCAGGAGTAGTTTTTAAGGCTTAATTAAGACAAATCAATGCCTCTAATAATGATAGGAATAGAATTTATGAAGGTAAGGTCTCTTATAGAAATTACTGTTGATGTTATGGTCTATTGCATTTTACATGTTTATACATGCTAATACTCTACTTAATTGTTTGCTAATGTTCTAAATGAGTCATAATTCTACTGTAATTAACTCAATTTTGTCTTTTAAAGAAACGAGAGAAGTAGATGAATTAATGTTTTGATTTAAACTGACTTTTGATCTTAATTAATGTTTGATATTAGTTACACACTGAAATTATACTATATATATTATGTTTGTGTAATTTGTTTAGGATTCATAGAAATAGGAATTCTTAGAAAATAGCTTAAATAATTCGGCCCCATTTCTATTGTAAACTAATGTTAGCTAGGAGATGTCCAAGAGCTCCCGGAAAATTAGCCCATGCTTCGACTGAAATAAGAGATATTTCAGGTTTGGTTGGGAGGGATGTCGTATGACTTCCGTCATGCTGAAGCCAGTCCGTCATGCTGAAGCCAGAATCTGAAACTTGTAACAGATCTTGAGGGGTAACGGTTGGTCGAGGGCACAGATATTTTATTACAATGTTTGTAGAAAGTGTCAAGGAGATATATGACCGGAACCGTGAGACTTAGGATCTGGCATCGAGAAGGGCAGGAAAGGCCAGGAAGTTAGCCATTTCCTAAACCGCAAGAAACATAAGCAAGTGTTTCGTACGCAGGTACACGCCCAGGAGAGATGCCCAATAACTCCTCCCCGGAAGTAGGCGGGATTCCACTTTGAACCTGGCGTTGATTAGCTGGACTAGATCTCACTGATTTCATTGGAGAATTGGATGTTAAGCCACGCCCTGCCCCTGGGGGTATTTCAAGAGCCACCCGGGGCAGGGACAGCTAGTTAGAACTTTGCCAGGGGCACGAATAGATCATAGATTGTGATAGTCATAGGGTGGGGGCATTGGGGCATTGGGGCATTGAGGCGTCGAAGTTGTGTTGTACTCTAGAATAAATATAAGCAAAGGATTCACTGCGTGTCCATTCTTACCTTGTACCCGTCTGGTACTAATAATTATAAGTATATATACGTAGGAGGAAAATCCCTACGTCAGTGGTGACACTCGGTGGGATAATAATAAAATCCCTACGTCATTAGTTTTTATAGGCCATCTTATTTTTGTATATTATATATATATATATATATATATATATATATATATATATATATATATATATATATATATATATATATATATATATATATATATATATATATATATATATATATATAGTCCTATTCATAGTATTTCTGTTCCTTTACGATTGGTCTGATTCGTGTTTGATTTTTCTTTTATTGTTTGCATATTGTTTATTTTATTGTACTTTATTTTATTTAAGGAAGGAAATTAGAGTGCAATATCCCGACCCTCTGTCCAATTAGCAACTTTTTAGGGGAAATTTTACCCAAAGAATATAAGAATTAAAAATTGAATGGTGTCAGCGTTTTCCATTCAGCCAGTGCGCTCTCTCTCTCTCTCTCTCTCTCTCTCTCTCTCTCTCTCTCTCTCTCTCTCTCTCTCTCTCTCTCTCTCTCTCTCTCTCTCTCAATTCCTTATTTTGAATTTTTGAGATCTTTGCCATAAATTTAGCCTCAAAGTTGTCACTTGTTGTCCCAAACGTCATACTTTATTGGCATAAAGTGAGATTGCCAGCATTATTCTCTGCACATTTTTGCTCCTCAGTCTCTATTACAATACCCCCCTTTTTAGGGGGAGAGGAAACTCTGGAGTAGGAGGAACTTTGTATTTGTCTGGATAGTGAAACACTTTGCAAAGCCTTGCATTCTTATAGGTTTGTTAAGTCTCTGTAAACATTTGTTTAGTGGTTTCAGTCTTTTCTTAATTTCATTCATCCATATACCAAAGCCATATTCCCCCTTATTAGGGGGTGGCTGAGTCAAAGAAAATACTTTGACTTTTATATGGGAAGCAAATGCAGAGGAGGGGGTTCCAAGTCCCCGCACTCCATCCCATTGAGTCGACTTTTACGACACGCAGGGGAATACGGAGGAAGTATTCTTAAATCCCCTCCCTTAGGGGGAAATCAAATTTATAATTTACTACATTTGGAAATAATTATTTTGAAATATTAAAATAAATTTATAAGATAATTTCACCCAACATCGGGGGGGGGAAGCCAACTCGACTATGCACTGGTCCTAAGACCAGATCATAAGAGAAGGGTGGCATCATGAATGACATCCGGCAATAAAATGTGCAACAAAGACCAAAACTAGTCAAAGAGGCTAGTAAGAAACAGACCCCGTATATACGTTCCAGAAGCTGCTATTAAAGATGGCGAGTTATGCAAATATTTAAATATTAAGACATATCCATGGCTGTAAAATGTTTCATTTCATAACTTGGCTAAATGTTGTTCCGGTTTTACGTCACGAACTCCCTTTTCTACCAAGGGCTAGGACGGTTGCCTTCTTGCGAAGGACTTGATTTGGCAGACGTAATCGTTACCCTGAGTGCATGCCCTTGCTTACCTCAGACCGTGACGGGGCGCGAACCCTCAACCTGACGCACTCCAAACCATGCTTGTAACAGTTTGTATATAAAAATCTTCCTTTACACGTTGAAAAGTAACCTTTCATTCTTTAAATGAAACTTACTTGTATAGTTACTCATAAAAGTTCGTGGGGGATCTCTATATGTACGATTAAAATCATCTCCCAGCCCTTACTTGCTGATAGGTCCCACTATTTATTGTTTGTTCCTGAGTGAGGAGTACAGCTCCCATAGACCTGTTGCCAGTTGAAAATGGAGATAGAGTCCATGCACGCAGTGTAGACCCACATGAACTTTTATAAGTGACCAGCTAATGCATTAACAGTTTACAAGACTGCTCTGTAATGTTCCGGTTTTACGTCACGGATTCCCTTTTCAGCCAAGGGCTAGGACGGTTGCCTTCTTGCGAAGGACTTGTTTTGGTAGATGTAATCGTTACCCTGAGTGCATACCCTTGCTAACCTCAGACCGTGACGGGACGCTAACCTTCGACCTGACTCCTCAGAATCGCGGACGCTATCGTTTGAGCCACGGCGACTACTACAAGACTGCTCAGTAATAGCATAGGCTATTGCTACCAGGCCTGTTAAGGGTGAATGGACTGTATCTTAAGTTGTTGCAGGATTATTTTAAATGGGCCTTGCTCTAACCTGAATATTGGTTGGGTTCTTTTTTTTAGGAGTCTCTTGAGGCTTCTTCCTCGTTAGAAGGATCTGCGTGTTCTCCGAAGGTCCAAGTGCTGTAACTTCTTGTTCCAAGGTCCATTTCTGTATACATTCAGCCTTGACTGGATTTTGAAAACAAGTCTCGCTTATCACTCACAATGCAAGATCCTGAAGTTTTGAAGCAGAACTTCATCCTCTAATAGGATTCGAAATTGCTTCTGGCATTCCTTCAGGTTTCCTTCATCAGTCATCAGAGTTGTTGAAATCCTTTGCTTTCTGTAAAATATGCTTAGAGACCTTTACATATAAGACAATTTAATGAACTGTTTATATGTACACGCACTCCCCCCCCCCCCCACTCACTCACTCACTCACTCACTCACTCACTCACTCACTCACCACACACACACACACACACACACACACACACACACACACACACACACACACACACACACACACACACTCACCAAAATATTAATACGAGTATAGCCGAGTATTAAGCTATGTCAAATTTGTATTTCATCACTGAAAAAATCTCTTCACACTTATAATATTATTAATCATTACATCCTTCGGATGAAATCGAACACTTGAACTTGCAGAAGAGATTACAACTTCTTGTTGTGATGATCATTTTTGCCGTTATTGTTGTTGTTTTTTGTTGTTTTTGTTTCTCTAATTCTTCACCTTGAACCTTTTTTCTTCCTTCCTCTGCTCCCTCTCTTTAGACCCCTGCCTTCTCAGTCATCTCAGAATCATCCACTTTCATCAATCCTGATTGTATCATCCACTTCCATCAGTCCTTCTCAGTCACTTCAGAATCATCCACTTCCATCAGTGCTGATTGTATCATCCACTTCCATCAATCCTTCTCAGTCACCTCAGAATCATTCATTCCCATCAATCCTTCTCAGTCACCTCAGAATCATCCACTTCCATCAGTCCTGATTGTATCATCCACTTCCATCAATCCTTCTCAGTCACCTCAGAATCATCCACTTCCATCAATCCTTCTCAGTCACCTCAGAATCATTCACTTCCGTCAATCCTTCTCAGTCACCTCAGAATCATCCACTTCCATCAGTCCTGATTGTATCATCCACTTCCATCAATCCTTCTCAGTCACCTCAGAATCATCCACTGCCATCAGTCCTGATTGTATCATCCACTTCCATCAATCCTTCTCAGTCACCTCAGAATCATCCACTTCCATCAGTTCTTATTGTATCATCCACTTCCATCAGTCCTGATTGTATCATCCACTTCCAACAATCCTGACTGCATCATCCACTTCCATCAATCCTGATATTATTTTTCCATTTTCATTCATATTTGCCTACTTTTAGAATAGGAAAAATGGAACCGATGGAGCTTGAAGAATTGACTTGAAGGAGAAGCAGGTCTAGAGTGCCACCTCATGCATATTTTCTCGGGATGCCGTTAGCAAAGGCTAATGTGGCATCCAGGTGGATACTATTTGATAATCCTTGCTGCGTTGAGGTTTTTTAGATAATAGGGAAGGCTTTCAGGGAAGAAATGATAAGATGGATTTCTCTCTCTCTCTCTCTCTCTCTCTCTCTCTCTCTCTCTCTCTCTCTCTCTCTCTCTCTCTCTCTCTCTCTCTCTCTCTCTCTCTCTCTCTCTCTCTCACACACACACACACACACTCAAGAGATTTAATATTGGGTCTGTTGATGCTGTTTGCATTTTTCTCTTCGAATTATTGAATATTTTGGTTTTATATTTTATGGGCCCGCGGTAACTCAGTGGTAGATCATACAAGTCGGGTAGCGATGTTCCTGACAAACGCGAGTTTGATCCCGCTGTGGGTAGTAGAAGGTGCATGTGATCTTAATCCCCCTGCTCCAACCTTTCAGTGTCCACCCCCATGCAAATGGGGATTAATACTGACACAAAGGTCCAAAATAATTATGGTGGTGTATTTAGCATTTGTCCGGGCTTAGAACCGGCTTGCACTCCCCAGTATAGAAACTTAGAGTAAAGGATGCTGCAGATGGAGATAAATGGAAGACTTGGTAAAATCAGCGACACCAAATGAAAGTGGGACTAGCCTGCAGCACACCAAGAAAATAAAATAAGAAAAAAAGAGTGAATTCTTTGATAAATGTACTTATGATTGTTTAATTGTAGTAACAATTTTACTATCTGCTTTTAAAGATTCGTTCAGACAAGTTAATCTTACTGGAGTATATATTGTGTGTTTGTTCCGGTTTTAGTTCACGGACTCCCTTTTCTACCAAGGGCTAGGAAGGTTGCCTTCTTGCGAAGGACTTGTTTTGGCAGATGTAATCGTTACTCTGAGTGCATGCCCTTACTAACCTCAGACCGTGACGGGGCGCGAACCCTCGACCTGACGCCTCAAAGTCGCGGACGCTACCGCTTGAGCCACGGTGACTACACTGTAGTATATATATATATATATATATATATATATATATATATATATATATATATATATATATATATATATATATATATATATGATAAATCTTTAATAAAGTTTTGCCTTCGCGCTCTTTAAGCTGAATGTGAAGAAAAAGTGCCGATTTCCATTCTTCTGTGAACTTCAGAGGGACTTCATTTCCTGCTGATATCTTCCCATTTCTTGCTTGGAATTCGGATGACTGCATCACTTCTCTTTTACTCTCTTACTCTTTATTTCCAAATTTCTCTTTTCTTTGATATTGACGTCGAAATGAAATATGTTTCATAACCAATGTCGCTTTATTGCCACAGACGAAGTGCGTTTGGGAGTGGACGCGCTGACGTAATGGATTTTTAAAGACCAAAACTAACTAACTCTCTCTCTCTCTCTCTCTCTCTCTCTCTCTCTCTCTCTCTCTCTCTCTCTCTCTCTCTCTCTCTCTCTCTCTCTCTCTCATATATATATATATATATATATATATATATATATATATATATATATATATATATATATATATATATATATATATATATATATATATATATATATATTTATATCCCTCTACCTATCCGTTAGAGACATAATCATGCATATATACAAACAAACAAACAAACATATTCGCCCAACAAGTAAACTTGATTTTTTGTTCTAACAAGAGTGTTTAAGCAAGAATTTCTGTGTGTGAACTGTATATACTTATCGTATATTTGTCTGATTAGCTAAAAAAAAATTTTTTTTTCGAAAGTCAGAATTTAAAATATCAAATAATCTTATCCAATCGCGCCATCTGCCTAGGAGTTCGTACTTTCTGTATTGTCAAGGAAGTCGTGTTTTGAATATTGAGAATATTGGATTCTTGAGATAATGTATCTGTCTATCTATATACATGAGCCATTTTTCCTCTTATAAAGGAAGTGGCTGAGTCAAGGCAAAATAGTCTGACTCTTTGGGAAGAGAAAAAATAGAGGAGGGGATTCCCAGTCCCCCAGCTTCACCCCATTCAGTCGAATATCGCTCTGTTCCTCACCCAGAACATGATTCTTCAGGAGGATATATTGGACAGAAATTCTACTAAACTAAACTAAACCTTTATTTCCATTACAATACAATGGGTATTAGTCAGCCGGGGCAAGCCCCAACCCCCCACTGTGGTGCCCAACCACAGCAGTACCTGCTAGGAAACAGCTTAAACTCTTGGTCTTGGACGGGAACCGATCTTTCGACCCCGTGAATGCGATGCCAGTGCGTTACCACTGTACTAGCCAAAATTCAGAATGTTACTTGTAACAGATATTTCTCCAAGCATGAAAGATGTTCCTTTTGTGTGACAGTCAAGGGATGGGATTGGCTTTCCTGTCCACAGAGAGATGTATTAACAAATGACAGTGCAAAAAATTTAAGAATTGTAGGAATAAAGAGCTTAAAAAATATTCCAGAATTCGCGCGAAGAATTTCATACAATTTCATACACCTTTTAATGTGTGGGTGCTGGCTCAAGCGGTAGCGTCTGCGACACTGAGGTGTCAGGTCGAGGATTCGCACCCCGTCACGGTCTGAGGTTAGCAAGGGCATGCACTCAGGGTAACGATTACATCTGCCAAAACAAGTCCCTCGCAAGAAGGCAACCGTCCTAGCCCTTAGTAGAAAAGGGAGTTCGTGACGTAAAACCGAATCCATCCATCCATCGTAGGAATAAAGTGATCTAAAAATATTTCAGAACTCTCACGAAGAATGTCATACAATAAGGTTACACCTTTTAATGTGTGGGTGCCTGTTTGTTCTGTCATGGTGTGAGGTCTTGCGTTGAAATTCTGGAAGTCATGGGACCTTATTGATTTTTCTGAGTTGTCCAAGCAGCCTTATTTAAATTTGAAAATAAAATTACTGCCCAATCATTGTGAAACGGTGTGCCTTGAAGGTCGTTTACTGTATACAAATTAAGTATACAGTATTTTATTTCTCAGTGCATACAGTTTTTAGTTGTATACAATATTCTGTATGACGATTCACGACATTTTTAATTGTTATTTCATATTTTTAAATAGCCCGGTGTTGAAGTAATTGTTCAGTGATAATCTTAGCTAAGCAAAATTCGAGTGTTTGCATTTTGATGTGAACACCATTGGATACATCTCAGTAATGGTCTTCATATTAGCAAAGTCTTAGGCCAATTTTCCGTGACCTTCTCCCAAAATAAAGATGCTTTCAGAATCTAAAAGAAATCCATATTTTTATCCAGATATTATTTTTTGACTATACCATCTGTGTATTTATTATTGAAGAGACCCAATGCCCTTGAAATATATTCCTGTGTTCACAAGTCACTGTGTTGTGATTGCCTTTGAGATTCTGCTAAATCATGAAGCCCAATCCAGGCAATGTGAAGGATACTGAAATGGTACGCATTAATGCCAGAAGATTGTAGAAGGAAGGGGTATCTGTTGCGATTTGACCTTGGTCATCAGAGATTCATTTTTGGCTTTAAGGAGCTTTGCATATTGATTGCTTGAAGAGGGTGGTGATGGTGTAAGCAGTAGGAAAAAATGTATGGCGAACAAGAATTCATAATCATTCATTTATTACTGGTCATGCTGTATTGTAAGCCATGAATGACTTAGTGTTTTTTTAACGTTTTATGTCACTGTTAGTCCCCATTTGGGGATGGGTACAAATTAATTGCATTTGGGGAATTAGGGCTGGATGCCCTTCCTATCGCCCTGGTATGGACTCGAACGTGGGTCCAGAAAAAAATATATGAAGAGCAAAAATTCATAATCATGTATTTGTGAAAGGTCTTTTTATATTGTAAGCCACGAGTGACAATGTAATAACATTGTGAAAAGTTTGTGTTTTTGAAAGGGACAAAATATATAACACGTTTTAATTTTTTTCGCTTGATATATTATTACTAGTCCTCTGCTGAAGGATATTAAGTATTATGGAGTCTTTGGTCTTCAAGATTCAAAAAGAGTATTGCCATGATATAAAACAATTACTCTCATTATTGTTGTGCTGTCGTGATACAAGTAAAGGGAATGTTACCAGTATTAATAATAATTGTAATAATAATAATAATAATAATAATAATAATAGTAGTAGTAGTAGTAGTAAAAGGATAATAATAATAATAATAATAATAATAATAATAATAATAATAACAATAATAATAATAATAATAATAATAATAATAATAATAGTAGTAGTAGTAGTAGTAAAAGGATAATAATAATAATAATTATAATAATAATAATAATAGTAAAAGAATAATAATTATAATAATAATAATAATAATAATGATAATAATAATAATAATAGTAATTCTCTCTGACTGTCCCTTTCCTTGTTGTGAAAAAGGTGTCCTCTTTGTGTTTATTTCTGTTGTTGTTTTTTGGTCTTCCAGCCCAGCCATGACTCCAGCAACTTTATTGTGTGGACCTCCTCATGGACATGGGAGGTGGGGGTCCTCTTCCTCCTCCTCCTTCTCCTCCTGATCCTCTTCTTCTTCTTCCTCTTCTTACTCATGAAGGAAGAAAAGGAAAACTTCATCTAGGGGTATTTATTTGGCATGTAAAGACTCCCTTGTTTACTTGCTCTGTCAATATCTCGTGTTTCTTCAATCTCTCTCTCTTTATTTTTTTTTCTTTCATTCAAGTAAACTATTTCTAACTTTTTTTTTACTTATTCTATAATTATTCTTGTTGATTTTTATTCTCTCGTTGCTTATTGCATAATGAATTTAAATACTCTTTTCTTCGTCTCTCATTGGCCTCAGCATTCAAATTTCTATTGTTCTACAGGGTGTCCACAAAGTCTGGGTACATAGGAAATTTCACTATGCAGACCTATTCAATCGAGTTCACCTGAATTTTGTAAAGCGCATCAAATTATGCATTGAAAATGATGGAAATCATATTGAAAATATTATTTATTAACATTAGATTTAAATAAAATTGTTTTGTTTTAAAAGTATGTGTTAATCTCCTGTGTACCCAGACGAAGTCTGGGTACACAGGAGATTAACACATACTTTTAAAACAAAATTTTTTTATTTAAATCTAATGTTAATAAATAATATTTTCAATATGATTTCCATAATTTTCAATGCATAATTTGATGCGCTTTACAAAATTCAGGTGAACTCGATTGAATAGGTCTGCATAGTGAAATTTCCTATGTACCCAGACTTTGTGGACACCCTGTATATTACTCTTCCGTTTACTGATATCTTAAAGGAGAAATAATATATATATATATATATATATATATATATATATATATATATATATATATATATATATATATATATATATATATATTTTTATATTTATTTTTTTTTTTTTTTTTTTTGCATATATCTTTATATATAAACACGTCTTGTTTTTTTTTTATTTTCATTATAAATTATTATATTATTATACTGAATGAAATTGCTTACAATAGCATATGGGGATAACACCAATACGAGACCTGAGTATTTCAAAATTTGGCTTTTTTTTATATTACCAAAATTTATTTTCATTAGCTTCGGACGCTTATGGCCTATTGATGAAGAATTTCTGTTGATCTGGCTAGCTCAGTCTCTCTATTATCACTTTGCTTTATTATTATT
>JAXCGZ010011044.1:0-10384 GCA_037179515.1 Halocaridina rubra
ATGAGCTGGATGATTGAAGTTCTGTGAAGGGCTCATGTACTCCCCGTTCCTGTAATCTCTATTTCCGGATAAATGACTACTGTCTGGGATTCCCGCTCGAAACCGAGCAAGCGCAAGCTCATGTTCACGTTGTGCTTGTGCCTCCTCATGTTGTGCTTGTGCTTCCTCACGTTGTGCTTGTGCCTCATCACGTGCTCTCTTCTCCAGCTTATCTCGGCGTTCAACCATCTTCTCATGAGCCCATTCGAAGAGCTTCTGTCTTGGGGAAAAACCGTATCTCTCACCCCTAGCAATCATTATGTCCAGGTAACGCTCCTCATCGAATGTTTTGATGGTTTCCATGTTTGTTTCCTAAACAGTCAATAACGAAGTGCCAAAACAACCACACAAAAAAAGAAATCTCTACAATACAATAGTAGAAAAAAAAATGAAAGAACCACACAACACCAAGGAGAGAAAAAAAAAAATTCAACACCACAATTCAAACTTAAACGTAAAAGTGATCTCAAAACCTCACCATAAAACTGACTCAAAATTCAATCAAGTGCAACAGCAGCAAAATGTTGCAAAACAGTGCATGAAACACGGGTAATACAGAATGGCAGTCGTGCCTGCTTAACAGCAATATGTGGCAGTACCTGCGGTAATCGTGCAAATGAAAGGAATGAGCAACACAATCAAGTGCAACAGCAACAAAATGTTGCAAAACAGTGCATGAAACACTGGTAATACAGAATGGCAGTCGTGCCTGCTTAACAGCAATACATGGCAGTACCTGCGGTTATTGTGCAAATGAAAGGAATGAGCAACACAATCAAGTGCAACAGCAACAAAATGTTGCAAAACAGTGCATGAAACACTGGTAATACAGAATGGCAGTCATGCCTGCTTAACAGCAATACGTGGCAGTACATGCAGTTATGGTGCAAATGAAAGGAATGAGCAACAACGAATTTCACCGACTAGCACCCAGTGCCTGAGAGTACAAACAAGTACAGTATAGCGGTCGTGCCTGCATATGAGCGCATATATGGCAGTACCCACAAATAAAATGTCGTAAGTAATACGAACAAGTACAGTATAGTGGTCGTGCCTGCGTATGAGTGCGTATATGGCAGTACCCACAAATAAAATGTCGTAAGTAAAATTCTGGAGTGTTACCAAAAGGACACAGATCCTATGCAAAATACACCAACGATAAGCTAACAGCTTACTAGGCAGCCAGATTACATATTTCTATTAGTAATGAGAAAATTTTTTTTCAAGTGACAACTCAGACACATGAAAGGCTTAGCCTAGGCTCGATAAATGACACCAAAGTTTTTCTTCCCATCTATGAGCAGTCAATGCTTGAATATAAAACACAATTATAAGCAAAAATACTTAATATGCTTTCTCCCAATTCCTAAATCCCAAGGAAATATAAACAATTCCTAACAAGTATCACCCTTTAACGGATATATAAAACACGAATGCTTTAAAACTCAATCTTATCACGCAAATAAATGAAATTTTATATAACACGTCTTCTCGTCATGCAAAAGTTCTTAAGTCTGTTACAACATAATCTCATGTAGATTTCCTGAAATATTGTTTACCACATGGGAAACAAGAAAATATTAGTTACCATAATTAATATTGAAAATAAAAAAAATTTCTTATCTGCAACGTCTCTAGCGCGAAAATTTTCGTGTGCAGCCTAAGATTCATTCATTTCAATAATCGAGCCAATGGTAATCGGGTTTCATGTGCAATGCTAAAAAGCAAAATAAAAATAAATTTATAAAATCAGTCTGTCTGTTCGTCCCTGTTCGGGCGCCAATCTTGTTGGGGTTTAGGATGGTTGAGTGTTGTTAAGATTCTGATTTACTAAGGGGACTCAAAGTACCGAGCTCGGTTAAGAGCTCACAAACAGACAGGACAGATATTTGTACTTGAACACCCCATCTCTATTACCATTTCTCGGTTAAATGAAACTCAGAATTCAACTTTCTTTTAATTTTGGAAATGCAATGACATTAAAAGAATTGAATTAAATTTTATGAAATGCTGCCTCGAATCCCGGAGGTGGTGAGCACAATATCGTTTCCCGGCACCACGGACGTATGCCAAGACTTTGGCCTCAACTCGATGATTACCTCTGTCACACAGGCAGAGTAGAATACAGGACACTGCAATTTCAGAAACAGAAATGACACACTATTTATAATGGGAAACTGAAAGCATGAGCACACCTATAATGAGTTTCCAATGTCATTTTACTGGATGAAAATATATTGGTTATTCACAGCTAACCAGAAATATTTATTCTACCATAATCGCATACAAACCATTAATTCTTTACTGGTTTTAAAGAAAATAATATATTCACAATAAATGAAGAATAAGCAAGACAAATACAGTACTGTATGTATTCCTTAAATTGTGGGCAACCACAAAAGTTGCAATGCTTATTACTGATTAACAATTAATATGGTAAAACACTCTATTTAGGATAAAGGAAGAATCTACGAGATAAATACAGTATTCATTCACTTTTGGTTATCAAGAACTGTTTGCAATTAAAAAAAGGTGCAAAACCACCTTTTGAGGTATTTGCAACTTATAACTCAAAACACTTTATCCCCAACATATGAAGAATTAGCAAGATAAATACAGTATGCATTCATTAAATTGTGGTTAACAAGAAATATTTGCTAAGCCAACTGGGAAAAATTACCTTTTAATTATTTGCAATTTGTATAGCAAATAGCTTTATTGACGAGTTTTTTGACGTAAAACACTTTATTTACGATGATAGAAAGGGGTGAAATGAAATTAGAATTTATTAGGAAAAGAGATAGATTTTTACGGGCTCATAACCAGTCTTCAGAGGATGAGATTTTCGTTTATCACATTCAGTGAAAAGAAACTTCTCAGCAATGTATATCAGCTGTAATTTACAGCTTAAGGAATTAACTTTGGCATGTGAGATTCCAGTTTGGTAATCTACAAAATTTCGTGTGTATGGGAATGGAATCTGAAAATAAAAATCCATAAGATTTAGCCAGTAACGAATGTAACTAATTCTCGAAAATAAACCAATTTGCTTGACCCACGAGCTTTACCATACACTATCCCTCACCTTGTTGTGCTAGATGAATTCCTGTGAAGATGCCACGTAAATAAGGTTTGAAATAAACTTAGACTGCTCAGGCGAGATGTTGCCTCTTGGAAGTTTGGGCGCCAACCGAGCGTCTCATTGTCCCTCCTGGTGAGTTCATCTGTAGGATACATTTCTAGAGCAGTAACTGGCTCTGATATCATTTTAAGGACTATTTTAGTGGTGGTCCCTGGCAGGCAATTATAGCAGAGATGCAAGGGAGAGACAGTATTTTTAGGTGCAACAAGTGGAAGCAAATAAAATAAAAAACGAGAATAATAATGAAAAGTTAGATTACTGGTAAACAATCTCATAATTTTCTTGGCTCGTAGCAGACAGAAAATAGGAGCAGCCTTTATATCGGGGCTATACTTCTACACGTACAAGAAGAGTAAATAAGGTATATTTTAAATTAGCTATAAGCTAAAATACAAATTGCAAATAATCATAATCTGCAAAAGTCAAGAAGTGGGAATTATTTTTTTAGTTAGAAAATAACAGTTATGTTACTAATTTATTTAATAAGGCATCTAACAGCCTCTGGTGACTTTGAGCGAAACACTGTCACAATCCACCAACTGAGAAGCCCACTGAGGTAACGGTCCAAAAATTATTGACCCAGCACTACAGGAAAGTAGTTGTACATTAGCACACTTGTGTTGAGAACTGACAAACTTACTGTACTTATCTGCCCCAATTATTAACCCAATACCTGCTACAACATCAGTCTTATAATCATCAGCAAGTTTAATGTTGTGAGATCGTAACATGTTGGCAACTCTAACAAGACCTGGGGTATGTATGCAAGTGTTTACACTGTCGTGGGTGAGTGCTCAAAGTGTCACACGGGTACAACTCAAACGAACTTGAGCTTTCTCTACATCGCAATACAAATGTTTAACTTCGCTATCAAAAGGAGTAACAGATAAAGCAACATGATCTATAACATGTTATTTAAGTTCATCAGCAAGATGTCTCTGAATAAAAGTGCGTTGTAAACCTATGTCAAGAAAACCACGTGTGATTCTTCGCAAACCACCTCCAGACAGTTGCATGGTTGCTGTAGGTAGTGCAGTAGCTAACAATGAATGAGAAGAATTTGTGTTGAGAGTATGTACAGTTGTATCAGTTAAACAAGCTTGAGCATTTGAGTTAGGTTTGGAAACAGATACAGTACCTACATTTTGTGATGCTCGAGTCGAAGTAGGTATTTGTGGATTTCTTTCAAACATGGAAGACCCTAATTTGCTCCCTACAATAGCATTGGAACTCAAATTACTATTTGCATTAAAACCAGGTGAAATTGAAGTTACAGGGCGTGTAGGATTCTGAGGTTGTTGACATAGTTTAATGCACATAAAAGTATGATGAGTATTTGAGCTACAATTACGACATTCAAATTTTCTACTACAGTCACTGGCTCTGTGTCCAGATTTTAAACAAATAAAACAAAGGTTAAGCACTCTTACTTGATTTTGTCTACTGTCAAAAGTTGGATAATCTGCACAGTGTTTAGAACTGTGATTTTTGCCACAAAAAACACAAGAAACATTTTGGTTTGATGTACCAGACTGTGTATTTATACCAACAGACTTAACTGATTGTTCAGGATTGCACAACTTAGTATGTTGACTCTTTTTTGCCTTCTGTAATGACTTATTTTTCTTATTAGACTGTGGATCAGATTCAACTACAACCTTGGAAACAATCTCAGCTTTGCAGGTACCACTTTGAGGTTGCATTTTACACAATTCCATAAATTCTATTATCTCTGAAAGTCCATCTGACAACTGCTTATATGTAAATTTTGTGCACTTACAGCGGTTTGCCAATGCACGTTAAGTTTCTCCTGGCAATTTACTAACTAAAGTTTCTAAAAAGAATTTATTGTCAGTATGATGAGGTTCCAAATTTTCCAACTGTAGAACTAATTTTTCATATGTTAATTTAAACTCTAGAAGGTCGTCATGTTGATGATGTGGTACTGGCAAATTCTGTATTTCTCTTGCAAGCTGTGTAACCAATCTGTCTGATCTACCAAAGTGTTTTTTCAAAAGTTGTACTGCAGCTTTATAATTAGAATGTGTTACAGGAATGCCTTCAATAGTTTTAAAGGCTTTACCCACTAAATGTGAGCGTAAAGTAGTAAACTTGACTACATCATCCAAATCGATACGAGTATCAACCAAAGAGCTAAATATGTCCCAAAATGCTGACCACTTTGAGACATCACCATCATATTTTGGGATTTCTATGGGAGAAAACTTAGGCGTTGGAAGCGAGTTCACTGGAGGAGTACGAGGGGGTATAGGTACAGTGCTCACACTGGACTTGTCATCTTTAAGTTGTGAAACTTGGTTTAAGAGTTTAAATGCTTCACGTTTAAGATGACGAAAATCTCGACTAGCTCACAAATATAATGATGTGTCATCTATAATGTATACTTCATATTTACACCAAGTATCTAAATAGAGGTCATATTGCTTTTTAAGCTCAAAGTATGCTAATTGCAAAGAAGAAACTGACACATTAGGGTCACTAACAATACTTGTGACAGAGGTGACAGCATCATTTAGCATTTCAGTTTGACAAGTAAATATGTTGGTACTTCTGACTCGCATGTCCGGGGTACTATCAATTACCAAGAGATCAGTATCTGTTTGTGACATTTTACGTAGCTTAGGTACACAAATTCAAATTTATCAATCAAATAAATGCAACAAAAATAACACAAAACTACAATAAGCACAAAAATACACAATGTATAAGAAATGTACTCTTAAACCAACAGCACTCTATGTGGTAATGCTAACTTTCAAAGTGCCTAACTATAAGAGGCAAGCAGATTATAGTTGTGTTGATGTAATACCGTCTGATGGCCAAAAAAAATATACCAACATAGGCAGTAGCAGTGTAAGACAAAGACCAAGATCATAAAATAACAAATAGGAAAATACACTTTAATACTGAAATAAATCAGTGAACCAGAACATCCGGTTCGAAGGACCAGAAAAAATTGTAAGTATAGCGTGATGAACACTCTAGTCCTTTACTAACTCAAACTAAAGAACTAGGCAGCATGTATCCGAGACTCCGCTCCCTCTCTCAGAATCAATACACCTTGCATACTATTTTTTAGGGAGTCAAACATCTCAAAAATATTTTGAGGGCATCAGGTTTTATATCTTCTAGGAATAGCCTAGGAATCTTTAGTATGTAATGGACTGTATTTAAATTTTAAGGGTCTGGTGAGCATATATTAAATGAATGGTATATGCTACTTACACTAGGCTACTGGGATAAAAATTACACATTATATAAAAAATATCATACAATGTAAGAGAAAATAATTTATAATTGGCATACAAAAAATAAAAATAAATAATAACTTGAATTATATCAAATGACACTTTGTTCTTCAAAAATATATTGTTGCAAATATATAAAGAGGCATTTAACAACATAAATGCAGCAAGGCTAAGGAAAACTTGAAATTATATAATATTTTCACAATAAACCACTGCAGCCTAGGCTTAGTGTTCCTTTCTAGGCTACAAAACATAGAATCATCTATTGAGCCAAAATCAATATTTGACACACTTATGTAGGCCACAAAATCAACAAGATCAAATGTCACTGATTACTGAAACTATTAGTGACACCCAAAACACAATGCAACAGAAGCATCCCAGCTCAAACAGGATAGGATAGCATTGAGGCCTAGTCTGGAGAAGATAGGCCAGGATAATATATTGTTCATATGACAGCCTAGGGTATTGTTTCTTTACCATATTCACATACATATATCAGATGGTATTCTTTACCATATATACATATATCAGACAGTATTCTTTACCATATATACATATATCAGATGGTATACATCAACACTCTACCGTGTCACCTTATATTTTAACTTATTAAACTTATCTTGATAGGTGATGGGTAGATCGAAGCTGGTATTTCACAATTTTAGTGATTTTTTTTTGGCCATGACTCTCTTTCTCAGAGCTGGGGAAAAAAGTGGCAAACTCTCCATCTGTAATCAAGAGTGTGTCAGTGTTCAAAAGGGTTACAAATGACTTAAGAAATATTTCTAGATAACTTATTTATCATTACCTTACCAAGCTAGAAACTGTTAAATCTGTGTGCCTCCCTTACAATAAACTATTGAAGTCTAAACAATTTATAAATGCAAAATATAGATACATATAATATTCAGTGACGAAGTCATGAACAAAATACGAACAAAAAAAATCAGCGTCTGCATACAAATAAGTAGTAGTATCCCCCCCTTTTTTTTTATTAAAATTAGATAATAAGAGCAAGGGAGTCAGATTACAAAAACAGAAAATTGAATAAATATAAACAAGCAAATGTGCATCTCTGAAACCATTTTATTTATAGTCATTGGGATGGAGAAAGCACAAACAAACCCAAGGGTTCTCTGTGACGTCATACCTGTTGGCCTGAACTTTTCAGGACAAGCTATTTTATCATAAGAAAATTGTAAAGAAAACGTATCTGATAGGTTCACTGAAAAGGTGGAAAGGTAGGAGCATCTTTTATATCGGGACCCTGCTTCTACACGTACAAGAATAGTAAATAAGGTATATTTAAAATTAGCTATAAGCTAAAATATAAATTACAAATAATCATAATCTGCAAAAGTCAAAAGGTGGGAATTATCCTTTTAGTTAGAAAAATGACAGTTAAGTTACTAAATTAACTAATAAGGCATCTAACAGCCTCTAGTGACTCTGAGCTAAACACTCTGTCACAACCTACCTATGGGGTCATTAATGTAGTGAACTATCAGGAAGCCTCATCTAACGATGTCTGGTAAAACCCTGATTTTGCATCTAATATAGAAATATAAGCAGGCTTCTGAATTTACTAGCAACATCATCAAATTTGGGAATTTCAAAAATCTCTCTCATCAAATACTTATTATGCCGTCTATAGTCCACACACAATCTAACTTTGAAAGGCACTGCATTAGGTTTCACCACTGGTACCATGGGACTGACCCATTCTGTAGGGAGGGCTACCTTCTCAATGATGTCAGACTTCTCAAGATTGCTTAGATTCTCTTTAACAGCAGATACCAACGGCATAGCCACTGACCTAGCACACCTTACTCTGAACGGGACGGCCTCCTGTATTAAACATAATCTCACTGGCTCGGTCTTCCACCTCCCAAAGGCAAAATATTATTTTTCCACCTCGATACTGCCCATAAAATCTATGATTTGTAACTCCATTGCTGCACTCCTACTAGACAAATTGTCTGATTTGTTCTTTGGGCTCAACACGTGCATTCTGTCAAACAACTTTTTACCCTATTGCTCTACTAGGGTACAAAACACCCCTATAACATCCACTTGACCTGCAGGAGAGAGCAGTTTACTGTCTGCTCTATTCAAAACTTCAAGTCCCAAAGTGTCTCTTACTCTCTAATAGGTGCCATAATTTATAATGGTTACATCAGTACCTGTATCCACCTTAAAGTCCACTGCCTGGTCCGCTACCCTTAATGCGACTCTTAGCGGGTCTGACCCTGAGCACACTCTAGCTCTTCTCCTTCAGAAGTGGAATCTGATTGATAACTCTTATCCACTGCATTCTCCTTACAATCAGTCCCTTTACACCTTACTGCAAAATGATATCGCCTATGGCATTTATTACATGTCTTCCCTTATACCGGGCATTTATGAGGTAAATGGGACTGCCCACAAAATTTGCACTTATTTTCCATGGTCCTGTTTGCTTATTTCTTACCTCTTAAGTATTTCACCTCATCAAAACTCTTACTTTGCTCTTTCTCCTTTTTCTTTCCTTCTTGGACATCATTATACATCCAAGCATACTCAACAACATCATCTAAGTCAAGACCCCATTTTTTGAATAATATAATAGCTCTATCTTCCCCGCTAAATCCTCAATCAGGATTCCAGCAACAAACTGATCCCGAATGCTTTCCTTTATATTAGTAAAATCATAATAGTTAGATGCTGAATACAAAGCACGAAGGTAGACTTCAGTATCCACATGTAGTTGCTGCTTGCACTGATAAAACACCCTACAAAACCGAAACACATTCTTCCATGGTGAAAAATAATTCTTAAATTTTTCTGTTACCATTTTGTAGTCTTTTGCTCCTCTGCCGACAAATTAAATGTTGTCATAACCTCCTCAAACTTCGGACCCATACAGAATTTAAAGCTTGCCAACTGAAATTCTCCAAGTTTCTTATTCAATTCTGTCAACTGTTGGGACGTTTCATATTGGTTTATAAACCTATCCCAATTTGGGTCAACAAAATTTAATTTCTGGGGAGGTTTATACTAAGCCATAATGAGCAAAAAAAAAAATAATAGAGTCCTAGCCTAAGTTGTTTGCATTTTTTTTCCCTCAAATTACCAAAGTCAAAGTTTTAAGTTAGGATATGTGTTACCAGAAAAGAGATAAAATTGAGTAACTAAATAGCACTTATATGAAGATATAAAAATTCTGTGTAAAGCTTAAATATTTTTTTTCTCTTTTTTTCTCTTTCTCTTCTTTCTATATTCTGTGAAAGGGAAAAAATGAAAATGAGGCCATCTCTGTCCCAACCCCAAACCCCATCCTTGGGTCGGGGAGGGATGATAGAGGATCTCCATGGGATGTAGCACCAGGAGGAGGGGTAGCTATTAGGAGATTAAAACAAAATCAAGGATTTAGAGGCAATGGTTATAAGCCTTGATGATAAAATTCGGAATATGGATAGAGAAATTAAAGAGAATGAAACACTCAGAGGGGAACTTTTGGAGGAAGCAAATAAAGTACAAGGGCAGGAGAGAAAAGAACTAGAAAAACGAATAAAGAAGTTGGAAGGGGAAAAGAGTGAACTAGAAACCATAATTTCTAAACAAGAAGATAACAACAAACAGCTGAATGACAACCTAAATTAATTAAATGTTAGTTCATTGCTCTCTTCTGAGAGAGACATGATTGCAGCTTGGAATGTCCAGATTAAGGAAAACATTGAACAGTTTAGAAAATTTCAGGAGCTGAATATGGAACATGATGCCATGAAAACTTCCTTTGCTGATGCACTAAAGGAGAATGAGGCAGTAAAAGAGGCTGTAAAGGTGGTGGCACTGGAAAACATGCAAACAGTTGACTATAAAGAGACAGTAATCAAAAAGATGATAGACGTTGTGATGGAAAGGGCAAATCCACTGATTAAACAGGCACTTC
>JAXCGZ010011045.1:0-5000 GCA_037179515.1 Halocaridina rubra
AGTTGATGACAATCTTCATATAAATTTTAACGGTAATATCATTAAGCCAATGAACTCGGTAAAGAACCTAGGTGTCTATTTTGACCATTACATGAATTTTGAAATGCATATAGATGAAATTTATAAAAAAGTAATGGGTACTCTAATATATCTAAATAGGGTAAAAGACTCATTTGAAACATCAACTCGTATAATAATTGTCCAGTCCTTAGCTATGAGTTTAATTAATTACTGTCTCAAAGTTTGGGGATGTACTAATAAGACTCAATTACAAAGAATACAAAAGTTACAAAACTTTGCAGCACGAGTGGCTGTTGGCAATGTAAGAAAATACGAGCACATCTCTCCTGTTTTAAAAGATCTAGAATGGATAAAGATTAGAGATAAATATGTTTTTGATATATGTACCTTTGTTTTTAATATACTAAGAAACAATTTTCCTGATTGCTTGTATAATTTTTCTACAGTAAGCTCAGTTACCGGGTTAACTACCCGTCAAGGGGAAGATTTATTAGTACGAAGGTCTAAAACTGATATTGGCTCAAGAGATATAAACATTCGTGGACCTCATTTATATAATCAGCTTCCCAGAGAACTAAAAAAATGCTGGTTCAGTGTATACTTTTAAATATAATCTTAAGAAGTTACTCTTAAAGGAAGATTTTACTTGTAAATTTTAATAGTACACTCATCTTTATGATTTGTTTGTTTTAGTATGTCTATATCGTACACCACAGATGTCTATCTGGAATATATATGCATCTTATTTGAATACCCAATGTACATTGGAAATAAAGATTTATTATTATTATTATTATTATTATTATTATTATTATTATTATTATTATTATTATTATTATTATTATTATTACTCTTCGTACCCAGGTCCAATGAAGGCAGATTTATTGTGTTTTGCTCATACTGGTGTCACAGTCACTAAAAAAAACGAAAAGAAAAAAATAATATATATATATATATATATATATATATATATATATATATATACATATATATATATATATATATATATATATATATATATATATATACATAGATATATATATATATAATATATATATATGTATATATATATATATATATATATATATATATATATATATATATATATATATATACATATATATATATATATATATATATATATATATATATATATATATATATATATATATATATATATATATATATATATATATATATATATATATATATATATATATATATATATATATATATATATATATATATATATATACATATATATATATATATATATATATATATATATATATATATATATATATATATATATATATATATATATATATATATATATATATATATATATATATATATATATATATATATATATATATATATATATATATATATATATATATACATATATATATAAATATATATATATATATATATATATATATATATATATATATATATATATATATATATATATATATATATATATATATAAATATATATATATATATATAAGTAAAAACGTATACAATTAAGTGCCGGCATGATGATGAAATAAAGCAGTACTTAAAATATTAGTCCCACATCTTTGCGTGTAAATTTTGGAGTCTTGATAGGGCTATAACGATGGAGTTGGAAGCAACTATTTATACCCTTTTATGGTAGTCTTCAAAAGGGGTCATTTTCAAGTATGTGACATATCAATTCACACCTGTTAAGTCGCAGCTAAGCATTAGACCTAGGTCCGTATTACTATGACCTTGTATCACGGACTGAGGTTAGTAAGGGCATACACTCAGGGTAACTATCACATCTGCCAAAAATCAAGTCCTTCTCAAAAAGGCAACCGTCCTAGCCCTTAGTATAAAAGGGAGTTCGTGACGTAAAACCGAAACCAAATCTCCATATAATCTTATTTTTAATTTAATTAATTAAACGTATACTTCCATTGGTTTAAGAAAACAGTCGAAATAATGAACCTGTTAGAAATTTCTCCTTGAGCACTGGGGCTACATAGTGTTCTCAATCACAGAACAAAAATGTCTGAAATATGTTCAAACATATAATTCCTCACTGGGACGAGAGTCACGAGATGTTCCTCATTACTGGTAAACAAACGACTTGTAAGATATGTTCAAATATGGCATTCAGTCCCAGAGAAAAATAAATATCTGTTCCTATTGAGAAGAGTCCTTGACAAATAACCCATTTATCTCCTCCTGCAGTTGCCCACTTACACTGTGGGTGACCCAGATGGGATGGCGGGGGTGAAGAATCGAGGCATACCCTTATCCCCAAGGAACAAAGGGGAGTGATCGAGGTATGTTTGGTTCTGGTGAATGTGTGTGCTTTGAATCGGCCAACCTCTTTACAAGAATGGCGGCCAATGTATGCGTATGTATGTATGACCATTGGGAGAAAGAGAGACACATTCATTGGTTCTTATCGTTAATAAGTTGAGGGTGCCAGTCGTGGTGGAGGAAGAGTTTTCTTTGAGATTGTGGCACCGCTGTAGCCTTCATAGAAAATAGAGGTTTAGGGGAGGGTTACATGTTTTTACTCTTATTCATATTTATTTATTTATTTATTTATTTATTTATTTATTTATTTATTTATTTATTTATTTATTTATGTATTTATTTATGTCGCCTATGGGAGCATGAAAATTAATAGCTTAGAGTAAATTCTATGGGATCAGCTGAAGAGCACGCACCTAAAAAAATTACCAATCGTAGTAGCATTGTATTATAGATACATTTTTTAAAGGATGGCGTGGGAGTTGGGCCCCATTTGCTAGGAATGGGGATGTGACTATTGGTAATATATCAGATTTGGTTACGTTAGTAAAACCGGAGAGCGCGCACCTCAGATGCTTTTGCTACTGATGATCCAATGTTTGAGTCCGTTCAACTAACTTACCTCTAATATATGTATCAATTGCATTAGAAGATGCGATAGAAATAGCTGAAATAACTGAAGGATAACAAGACGGGGATAGTGCTAGTTATAATCAGGTGGCGATAATGAGAGGGTAGTGAGATTCTTTATATAGGAGCCTCTGTTAACCAAGCAGGTGTAATGCGTACACCGTTATGTACGTGGGACCTATAATAGAAGCTTTGGCATGGGGAAATATGCATGAACTGCAGCTCTTAATAAAATAAGTATTATCTTAATTAATAACTAAAATGTATTCTTATTCTTATGCACAGTTTTTCAGGTTAAAACAAAGAGAGGATAGTGTTTTATCTATCTACCTATGTATGTATGTATGTATGTATGTATGTATGTATGTATGTATGTATGTATGTATGTATGTATGTATGTATGTATGTATGTATGTATGTATGTATGTATGTATGTATGTATGTATGTATGTATATATATATATATATATATATGTATATATATATATATATATATATATATATATATATATATATATATATATATATATGCATATATATATATATATATGTATGTATGTATGTATGTATGTATGTATGTATGTATGTATGTATGTATGTATGTATGTATGTATGTATGTATGTATGTATGTATGTATGTATGTATGTATCTACCTAAACTCTCTATCTATCTATCTATCTATCTATCTATCTATCTATCTATCTATCTATCTATCTATCTATCTATCTATCTTCTTAAACGTATCGTTTGAAAAAAAAGTCATTCAATTCCATATTCACAACCTGTGGTCAAATACATTATATCTAATATCATGTCGCTACATAAGGGAGAACAGGCTGTGGGGGTGGGCACTGACCAAATTAGATAGATCCATGGCATCATCCACCCGTTGCGATACTACAACTGAAGGTCTTTTGGACTTAAATAGAACTGGTCAGGAGAGATCGATATTAAGTCTTCCTTCAGCTACGGTTTTTTCTATGCCTACATCTACACTGAATATTCTGGTGTATTCTTTACACAATTCTTACCACTCCTTCACATCTGACAAGTCATAACACTCTCCATCTCTGTTTCTCTTTGCTTTCCTTTTTATATTTCTTATATCACTGGTTGCAGACCTAGCCTTTGCCGAAATAGGTTTCCTACAAGGCAATAGTGACTGTGCTTATTTGAAGGCGGCACATATTCGCCTTGTCAGATATTGTCTTAGACTTGGAGCATTTCATTTGTAAAAAGGTGTCACCCCTTCTACTACTCCGTCTGTTAATATCGCCACTGTTGGTTCGGGACTGCTTATTCGTCTGGCTATTGCCAGCTTATTTCGCAGCTAATCAACATATCTGTTGACCATTCACAATCCACCACCTGTAACATCCAAGAAATAACCATGGAAGTCAGACAGAAGCATGGCGATCCATGGTGGCCCACGTCCGAGTGGATACGGCACTGCGGTAAAGTAAGGTAATATATATATATATATATAATATATATATATATATATATATATATATATATATATATATATATATATATATATATATATATATATATATATATATATATATATATATATATATATATATATATATATATATGTACTATCAATTCGCTAAAACAATATCACTGGTGTCTGGGTATGATTAGAGGAATGTTCTTTGACCATTCCTTCGTTTCCTTTTCCATTTTTTATTTTTCTGAATAAAGACTTTGTTTATCCTTTTACTTTATCGTTTCCCCAGAGTAAAAAAGACTTAAATTGGTCATGCATAAATTCATGCACAATTCCTTCGTTCAGTATATATTGGACGGAGAAAAGCGTTGGATAGGATATAAATTCTCGATACATGTGTTGACCAAGATATAAATTTCGATACCTGTGTTAAAGAACATGAATTTTCAATACTTGTCTTGACTAAGATATAAATTTTCAATATCTTTGCTGAATAAGATATAAATATCGATATCTGTGAAGAATAAGATATAGACTTTAATTCCAATGTAAGTAAGATAAAAATGCAATCCCTGTGTGGCAGTAAGCATAAATTTTAATG
>JAXCGZ010011046.1:0-10324 GCA_037179515.1 Halocaridina rubra
GTGAGGATTCCAAAAGGGGGCTGCATATTCGAGTTTTGGCCTCACATAGGTTACATAAATATTTCTGAACATTTCCTTGTCCATGTGCCTGAAGGCTACCCTGACATTTGATAAGAATGCATATGCTGCCCTTACTATGCCATTTATATGTATTTCTGGAGACAAATCTGCCAGTATGTTTACTCCTAGATCTCTCTCATTTTCTGACTCTTGAAGTTGTACTCCAGCCACCGAGTAGTCAAACTTGGGCCTTCTTTCACTTGTACCCATTCTCATTACCTTACATTTTGAAGTATTGAATTTCATTAGCCACTTTTCTGACCACTCATGCAGATTATTTAGATCCTCCTGAAGTTCTTTACCATTGTTCTCGTTTTTTACTTTCTTCACAATCTTTGCATCATCTGCAAACATATTCATGAATGAATTTACAGACTCTGGTAGGTCATTTACATATACAAGGAACAAAAGTGGCCCTAAAACTGAACCCTGTGGAACTCCACTACTAACTCTTCTCCATTCAGACACTGAGTGTCTTACTCTAACCCTCTGTTCCCTTCCTTCTAAGTAAGTTTTTATCCATTCCAAGACATTTCCACCTATTCTAGCCATTGATTGCAGCTTCCTAATAAGTCTCCCATGTGGAACAGTGTCAAACGCTTTCTGGAAGTCTAGGAATATGCAATCTGCCCAGCCCTCTCTTTCCTGTAAGATTTGGCTTACCTCATCATAAAATTCTAATAAGTTTGTTACTGTTGATCTACCTTCTCTGAAGCCATGTTGCCTCACTGACAAAAAGTTGAAGGATTCCAAGTGAAGAGAGATATGTTTCCTTAGTAGTTTCTGTATGTGTGTATGTGTTTATATGTATGTATATGTATGTATATGTATATATATATATATATATATATATATATATATATATATATATATATATATATATATATATATATGTGTGTGTATGTATATGTATATGTGTACTCAAATGTATGTATGTGTCTGTGGGTATATAATTATTACTAATCAATCAATTAATATCAGAGCTCACCAAGAATACAAACCTTTAAATATCAACTTAAGAAGTCATATCTGGGCAGTGTGATATTTTTTTAATCAAAACTTAGCAAGAGGGTCTGCCCCTCTCTATTTATCTCTTTCTTTTTTAATTTTCGTGCTTATCCCCCAATCCTTCAAATCCTTATCCCCCTCTCTTCAGTGATGACACCCTGAATAGGGCTAAGAGAGTTCACTCGACGTCGTCACTGTTTTTCCCCCCACCTATCCTATCCCATCCATTTCAGTTTCAGTTTCAATAGCAACATAAAAAATAATTGGCCCCCCCTGCTCTATGGATAAATGATGAAATACAGATTGCTATATATATATATCAAATCGAAATAAGATGAAGCAAAGTTTAAGCCGAAATCATAGAGGAAAAAATAAAGAGCAATATATATATATATATATATATATATATATATATATATATATATATATATATATATATATATATATATATATATATATATATATATGTATATATATATATATATGTATATATATATATATATATATATATATATATATATATATATATATATATATATATATATATATATATATATATATATATATATATATATATATATATATATATATATATATATATATATATATATATATATATATATATATATATATATATATATATATATATATATATATATATATATATATATATATATATATATATATATATATATATATATATATATATACATATATATATATATATATATATATATATATATATATATATATATATATATATATATATATATATATATATATATATATATATATATATATATATATATATATATATATATATATATATATATATATATATGTACTCCACTCATGGAGACCGTTTAGATCTTCCTGAAGGTCTCTACCATTGTTCTCGTTTCTTACTTTCTTTACAATTTTTGTATCATCTGCATACATATTCATGAATGAATTTACAGACACTGGTAGGTCATTTACATATACAAGGAACAAAAGTGGCCCTAAAACTAAACCCTGTGGAACTCCACTACTAACTCTTCTCCATTCAGACACTGAGTGTCTTACTCTAACCCTCTGTTCCCTTCCTTCTAAGTAAGTTTTTATCCATTCCAAGACATTTCCACCTATTTTAGCCATTGCTTGCAGCTTTTTAATAAGTCTCTCATGTGGGACAGTGTCAAATGCTTTCTGGAAGTCTAGGAATATGCAAGCTGCCCAGTCCTCTCTCTCCTGTAAGATTCGGCTTACCTCATCGTAAAATTCTAATAAGTTTGTTACTGTTGATCTATCTTCTCTGAAACCATGTTGTCTCACTGACAAAAAGTTGAAGGATTCCAAGTGAAGAGAGATATGTTTCCTTGGTGGTTTCTCCATAACTTTGCAAAGTATGCTGATCAAGGAAACTGGTCTATATTTTAGAGTTGTATCCCTCCTTCCCCCTTTTTAAGATAGGTATCACGTTTGCTTGTTTCCAACATCTTGGAATCTCCACTGACTCCAGTGACTTTTTAAATATGATACTTAGTGCCACTGATATTAAGTTTGCATATTTTTAAAGTACATGAGGGAATATATCATCAGGACATTTGGCTTTATGGACATCTAACTCCATCAGCACTTTACATACCTTTGTGGCTGAAAGGATGATGTTCTCTAATACCGGCCCATGAGCTTCTATCTTTGCAATCTGAGGGGGTGGGGTATTTTCTACTGTGAATGCTGACTGAAACTCCTTGATCAATTCTTTGAAGATCTCTTCATCCGTCTCAGTGATGCTTCCAGTTGCTGTCTTAAGCCTTAAAACAGATTTTTTACCTTCAGTTTTCTTCTAATAAAGCGGTGGAAAAGCTTGGGATTTTCTTTAGCATTTTTGGTGATATCCCTTTCATAGTCTCTCTCTACCTCTCTTCTTTAACTTAGGTAATTTTTTTTTTTTTTTTTTGCTTTTTTGTAGGTTTGCCAGGCATTTAAGTTTTTTTCTGCTCCTATCCCTTTTCCAGCAATTATCTCTCCACTCCTTAGCACTTTTACACTCATTATCGAACAATTTCTCTCTGACATGAATTACACCTACTTTGGTGACAGGTATGCAGCACTGTACTAGCTTCCCATATTTCTCACAAAAGATGTTGTATATTTCTTGTACAGATTTTTTTTATAAAATAAGGTCCTCCAGTTAATAACTGCAAAAAGCTCATTCATTTTGATGGAATCTCCTTTCAGATAGTTCCTCCTTATGTCCTCAGTGCCTCTACTCTCAGGCAGAACATTTTCAATTATATATTCCATCAACAACACACAGTGGTCACTCTTTCCAATTGGTTGTTCATACTCAATTTGTTCAATATCAAACACATTATCTGTGAATACTAGATCAAGTAGTGATGGCTTATCCACACCCCTGGCCCTCGTTGGCTCCATTACATGTTGGTGTAGGAAATTCCCTTGTACGCAATCAAGGAATCTTGCCCTGAATGAGTCCTCATTACTGTGTGGGTCAAGATTTATCCAATCTATCTCTTTGTGATTAAAATCTCCAATAATCAAAATTCTACATTTTCTCTCCCATGTCATGTTAAAAAATTTGTTTATGACTTCAATAGTACCTATAATATTTTCCTCATATACTTCTAGCTTATGTTGGTTCCTTGATGGGTTATATACAATAGTTACTATAATGCTCTCTGACCCAGTATTTATGCAAGCAATAAGAAATTCCTTTAACTCACTTTCTATAGTCAAGTTTCTTTCTTCAACCTGAATCCTTTCACTTATGAGCAGTGCTATCCCTCCACCAGTCCTCTCACTTCTTTCAACCCTTAATAATCTGAAGACCTTAAGAAAAACTGTGACACTGTTTATATCCTCACTCAACTTAGTCTCTGTAACTGTTACAATATCTGCCTTACTGTTGTAAATCCTATATTTTAATTCTACTGCCTTACCAGCTAATCCGTCCGCATTTGTGTATAACAAACTTAGTGAGGCCCCATCCCCTGATATTCTGTCATTATCTTCTTTATCTCCACTTTGTCTGGAAAAACTCTTAAATGAAAAATTTTCTTTTCTTCTTCATTTCTTTCTTCATTTAACCTTCTAGCCTCTTGCAACGCATTTTTTTATCCTTTCCATCTCTTCCTGTGTTCTGCATTGTCTAATGATCACTTCTCTAAATTCTTAAAGGTCTTTTGGACTTTTTTTCCTCATCTATATTTCTCTACATGTGTCCCCTAAGCTCGTAACTTCCCGTCTCCATATCGGTTCTATTTTGTACTTAATGATGCTTATCATACTTGTCTATAAAACTATGGATTTAGTTAGTATTAAGTACTTCTTGCTTGGCAAATTCCAATTTTCAACTACTCTGACACTAAAAAAGTACTTCTTTACATCCTGCAAAGAAGTTTTCTTATGAAGCTTCAAACTATAACTGCTAGTTCTAGTACCAGCCATTTCAAAATATCGATCCTTATCCACTCAGTCATAACCATGAAGGAATTTAAAGACTGTCACTTTTTCCCTCCTCAATCTTCTAGCTTCAAGTGATGGTAAGTCTAATTCCCCTAGCCTCTCATCATAACTGAGATTGCGTATTTCTGGCACCAGTTTCGTGGCATGTCTTTAAACTTTTTCCAGCTTAATTACGTCCTTTTTCAAGTGTGGATTCCAAAAGGGGGCTGCATATTTAAGTTTGGGCCTCACAGAGGTCACACAAATATTTCTGAACATTTCCTTGTTCATGTGACTGAAGGCTACCTTTACATTTGATAAGAAAGCATATGCTGCCCTTACTATGATATTTATATGCATTTCTGGAGACAAATCTGCCAGTATGTTTTCTCCTAAATATCTCTCATTCTCTGTCCCTTGAAGCTCTACTCCTGTCACCTAGTAGTCAAGCTTGGGCCTTCTTGCACTTGTACCCATTCTGATTGCCTTACATTTTGAAGTATTGAATTTCATTAGCCACTTTTCTGGCCACTTATGCAAACTGTTTAGATCCTCCTGAAGTTCTCTACCATTGTTCTTGTTTCTTACTTTCACCACAATCTTTGCATCATCTGCAAACATATTCATGAATAAATTTACAGATTCTGGTAGGTCATTTACATATACAAGGAACATAAATGGCCCTAAAACTGAATCCTGTGGAGCTCCATTTATAACTCTTATCCATTCAGACACCGAGTATCTTACTCTAACCCACTGTTCCTTTCCTTCTAAGTAAGTTTTAATCCATTTCAAGACATTTCCACCTATTCTAGCCATTGCTTACAGCTTCTTAATAAGTCTCCCATGTGGGACAGGGTCAAATGCTTTTTGGAAGTCTAGGAATATGTAATCTGCCCAGCTCTCTCTTTCCTGTAAGATTCGGCTCACCTCATCATAAAATTCTAATAAGTTTGTTAGTGTTGATCTACCTTCTCTGAAGCCATGTTGTCTCATTGACAAAAAGTTGAAGGATTCCAAGTGAAGAGAGAATGTTTCCTTAGTTGTTTCTCCTTAACTGTGCAAACTATGTTGATCAAGGAAACTGGTCTATAGTTAAGAGCCGTATCCTTCCTTCTCTTTTTAAAGATAGATATCACGTTAGCTTGTTTGCAGCATCTTGGAATCTCATCTTACTCCAGCGACTTTTTAAATATGATACTTAGTCTGTGATTACCTAATTGTGTTTACGAGAAAGAGCCCAAAGCTCGTATCTTCCCGTCTCCTGATCGGTTCCATTTTATACTTAGTGATACTTATCATACCTGTACTTAAATCTATGGATTGAGATAGCATTAACTACTTCCTAGCTTAGCGAATTCCAATTATCAACTACTCTTACACTGAAAAAGTATTTCCTTACAGCCTGCAAAGAAGTTTTCTTACGAAGCTTCAAACTATGACCTCTAGTTTTAGAGCCTGCCATATCAAAAAATCGATCCCTATCTACTCTATCATAACCATGAAGGAATTTAAAGACTGTCACCATATCCCCCCTCAATCTTCTGGCTTCGAGTGATGGTAAGTCTAATTCCCTCAGCCTCTCATCATAGCTGAGATTGCGTATTTCTGGCACCAGTCTCTTGGCATGTCTTTGAACTTTTTCAAGCTTAGCTATGTGCTTTTTCAAGTGCGGATTCCAAAAGGGGGCTGCATATTCGAGTTTTGGCCTCACATAGGTTACATAAATATTTCTGAACATTTCCTTGTCCATGTGCCTGAAGGCTACCCTTACATTTGATAAGAATACATATGCTGCCCTTACTATGCCATTTATATGTATTTCTGGAGACAAATCTGCCAGTATGTTTACTCATAGATCTCTCTCATTTTCTGTCTCTTGAAGTTGTACTCCAGCCACCGAGTAGTCAAGCTTGGGCATTCTTGCACTTGTACCCTTTTTCATTACCTTACATTTTGAAGTATTGAATTTCATTAGCCACTTTTCTAACCACTCATGCAGACTATTTAGATCTTCCTGAAGTTCTCTACCATTGTTCTCGTTTCTTACTTTCTTCACTATCTTTGCATCATCTGTAAACATATTCATGAATTAATTTACAGCCTCTGGTAGGTCATTTACATATACAAGGAACAAAAGTGACCCTAAAACTGAACCCTGTGGAACTCCACTACTAATTATTCTCCATTCAGACACTGAGTGTCTTACTCTAACCCTCTGTTCCCTTCCTTCTAAGTAAGTTTTTATCCATTCCAAGACATTTCCACCTATTCTAGCCATTGCTTGCAGCTTCCTAATAAGTCTCCCATGTGGAGCAATGTCAAACGCTTTCTGGAAGTCTAGAAATATGCAATCTGACCAGCCCTCTCTTTCCTGTAAGATTCGGCTTACCTCATCATAAAATTCTAATAAGTTTGTTACTGTTGATCTACCTTCTCTGAAGCCATGTTGCCTCACTGACAAAAAGTTGAAGGATTCCAAGTGAAGGGAGATATGTTTCGTTAGTAGTTTCTCCATAACTTTGCAAATTATGCTGGTCAAGGAAACTGGTCTATAGTTCAGAGCCGTGTCCCTCCTTCCCATTTTGAAGATAGGCATCACGTTTGCTTGTTTCCAGCATCTTGGAATCTCCCCCGACTCCAGTGACTTTTTAAATATGATACTTAGTGCCACTGATATTGAGTTTACGGATTTTTTAAGTACATTGTGACAGTGTTTCGCTCAATGTCAACAGAGGCTGTTAGATGCTTTAGTAATTAAATTAGTAACATAACTGTTATTTTCTAACTAAAAAAATTAAAATAATTCCCTTTAATATAACTGTTATTTCTAACTAATAAAATAATTCCCACTTCTTGATTTTCGCAGATTATGATTATTTGCAATTTGTATTTTAGCTTATAGCTAATTCTATAGTGTTTATTTACTCTTCTTGTACGTGTAGAAGTATAGCCCCAATATAAAGGCTGCTCCTATTTTTCTTCCTGCAACGGGCCAAGAAAATTATAAAGAAGAAGAACCAGTAACTGAACTTTTCATGAGTATTCTCGTTTTATTTTATTTGCTTCCACTTGTTGCACCTAAAAATACTGTCTCTCCCTTGCATCTCTGCTATAATTGCCTGCCAGGGACCACCACTAAAATAAAAATTAAAATGAAATCAGAACCAATTACTGCTCTGAGAATGTCTCCTACAGATGACGTCACGAAGCCCCACGAGGAGACGCTCTCCTTTTGCGCCAAGACTGCCCAGAGGCAACATCTAGCCTGGGTGGTCCAAGTTTATTTAAAATCATTTTACGTGGCATCTTCACAGGAATTCATCTAGCACAACAAGGAATTCATCTGGCACAACAAGGTGAGGGATAGTGTATGGTAAAGCTCGTGGGTCAAGCAAATTGGTTTATTTTCGAGAATTAGTTACATTCGTTACTGGATAAATCTTATGGATTTCTATTCTCAGACTCCATTCCCAGTCACACGAAATTTTGTAGATTACCACACTGGAATCTCACATGCCAAAAGTTGATTCCTTAACCTGTAAATTACAGCTGGTATATATTGCTGAGAAGTTTCTTTTCACTGAATGTGATAAACGAAAATCTCATCCTCTGAAGACTAAGTTATGAGCCCGTAAAAATCTATCTCTCTTCCTAATAAATTCTAATTTCATTTCACCCCTTTCTATCATCGTAAATAAAGTGTTTTTTTTTTTTTACTTCAAAAACTCGTCAGTAAAGCTATTTGCCAAAAAGCCAAATTGCAGATATTCAAAAGGTAATTTTTCCCAGTTGGCTATGCAAATATTTCTTGTTAACCACATTTTAATGAATGCATACCGTATTTATCTTGCTAATTCTTCATATGTTGGGGATAAAGTGTTTTGAGTTATAAGTTGCAAATACCTCAAAAGGTGGTTTTGCACCCTTTTTTTATTGCAAAGTTCTTGATAACTAAAAGTGAATGAATACTGTATTTATCTCGTAGATTCTTCCTTTACCCTAAATAGAGTGTTTTACCATATTAATTTCATATCCGGAATAAGCATTGCAACTTTTGTGGTTGCCCACAATTTAAGGAATACATACAGTACTGTATTTGTCTTGCTTATTCTTCATTTTTTGTGAATATATTATTTTCTTTAAAACCAGTAAAGAATTAATGTTTTGTATGCTATTATGGTAGCATAAATATTTCTGGTTAGCTGTGAATAACCTATATATATTCATAAATATTTCTGGTTAGCTGTGAATAACCTATATATATTCATAAATATTTCTGGTTAGCTGTGAATAACCTATATATATTCATCCAGTAGAATGACATTGGAAACTCATTATATGTGTGCTCATGCTTTCTGTTTCCCATTATAAACTGTGTCATTTCTGTTTCTGAAATTGCAGTGTCCTGTATTCTACTCTGCCTGTGTGACAGAGGTAATCATCGAGTTGAGGCCAAAGTCTTGGCATACGTCCGTGGTGCCGGGAAACGAACTCATACTCACCTCCTCCGGGATTCGAGGCAGCATTTCATAAAGTTTAATTTGAGAAATTTAATTCAATTCTTTTAATGTCATTGCATTTCCAAAATTAAAAGAAAGTTGAATTCTGAGTTTCATTTAACCGACTGATGGTAGTGAGATAGGGTGTGCAAGTACAAATATCTGTCCTGTCTGTTTGTGAGCTCTTAACCGAGCTCGGTACTTTGAGTCCCCTTAGTAAAACAGAATCTTAACACTCTAGCATCATCATTTAAAATTAAAACCCCCACATTTAATTGGCGCCCGAACAGGGACACGAACAGACAGACTGATTTTATAAATTTATTTTTATTTTGCTTTTTAAGATTGCACATGAAACCCGATTACCATTGGCTCGATTATTGAAATGAATGAATTATAAGCTGCACACGAAAATTTTCGCGTTAGAAATGTTGCGGATAAGAAATTTTTCTTTATTTTTCAATATTGATTATGGTAACTAATATTTTCTTGTTTCCCATGTGGTAAACAATATATCAGGAAATCTACATGAGATTATGTGGTAACAGACTTTAGAAATTTTGCATGACGAGAAGACGTGTTATATAAAATTTCATTTATTTGCGTGATAAGATTGAGTTTTAAAACATTCGTGTTTTATATATCCGTTAAAGGGTGATACTTGTTAGGAATTGTTTATATTTCCTTAGGATTTAGGAATTGGGAGAAAGCACATTAAGTATTTTTGCTTATAATTGTGTTTTATATTCAAGCATTAACTGCTTAAAGATTGGAAGAAAAACTTTGGTGTCATTTATCGAGCCTAGGCTAAGCCTTTCATGTGTCTGAGTTGTCACATGAAAATAAATTTTCTCATTACTAGTAGAAATGTGTAATCTGGCTGCCTAGTAAGCTGTTAGCTTATCGTTGGTGTATTTTGCATAGGAACTGTGCCCTTTTTGGTAACACTTCAGAATTTTACATACGACATTTTATTTGCGGGTACTGCCATATACGCGCTCATACGCAGGCACGACCGCGATACTGTACTTGTTCGTATTACTTACGACATTTTATTTGTGGGTACTGCCATATACGCGCTCATACGCAGGCACGACCGCGATACAGTACTTGTTCGTATCACTGGCTAGTGCAGTGGTAACGCGCTGGCTTCGCATTCACGAGGTCGAAAGATCGGTTCCCGTCCAAGACCGAGAGTTTAAGCTGTTTACTGGCAGGAACTGCTGTGGTTGGACACCACAGTGGGGGGTTGGGGCTTCCCTGGCTGACGAATACCCATTGTATTGAAATGGAAATAAAGTTTT
>JAXCGZ010011047.1:0-10301 GCA_037179515.1 Halocaridina rubra
GCCAAAAATTTCCGTGGGGGCCTGGTAGATTGTTTTCTTTTCTTAAATATGCCCTACCAATATTTATATCACTTTTTTTTTTCACTGTCACACCGATCACAGTTATCTCACTGATATGTTAGAGGAATATTTCACTTTATAACCTTCAAAAAACAGGTAGAAGTTCAAGGGTGAAAAAATTCTCAATAGCCTACTGATCACTCATAACTAATATGACACATACTATATAATGACTCATTGCTGCGAGTTTACCACATTTCAATGCGGCATTACTCTTATTGCAGATACCTCACTACATATCTGAACTTTAAAGAGACACTTCACTACAATATTGCTACTACACCATAGCGAAATGCTTTTGTACGGAGATGTCTTGTCAACTGTTTGGTGATATTACAAAGGTTAGAGCCAAGGTGTGCAGAATCTTAGTGGTATGAATATAGCCTATTATAAAATCTATATTTATGGTAGTGCTTGTGAGTTTATGGATCAAATGTGTTGTTGTTGTTATGGGTACCTGGCAGAACTAGAATTGATAAGGTTGGGTTCCTATAGGCTTCACAATTGGGCTGATTGGATTAAAATTAACTTTTACCTAATGATTTGGGTTCCAGCCCACTAGTAGCTGTGGTAAATGTGGCAGGACATTGGTGAAACCAGTTAATTCTAGAGTTCAGGCAAAAGAATAGGTTTACATAGGCTTGTTCTATGGATGTGTGTCTTAAAAAATAATAATGGCACAGAAAAATAATAACTAATATGGCGAACCTTGCAATGGCTGATGTTATCAGGCAAGAACCTGACGGCGTCTATATAGAAATCGACAGGCTCGAAGATGTCCAATCTTTTGGAAAATTTTTCATCAGTCTCCGGATCATGAGGTAGCCACGTCACAGGCTTCGCAGGTGGCGTGGGAGGTGGAGGTGTCCTTGGGGGTGGCGTTGGAGACCTTGGTGGGGGTGGTGTTCGGCTTTTGGGTGGTGGAGGCGGAGGAGGCGTGGGTGGAGGTGTTGGCTCTGTCATATGATGAAATCAAGTAAAGAACAAAAATCAAAATATAGGTCACAAAGCAAACGAGATGCTACACGATATTGAAACCAGAAAGATAAAAATAATATTAGCTAAAGAAAAGAAATGGCCTTCCTTCAACATTCAGCATATTCTTGCTTCTTAAAAAGGCATGGAGTACCTTCACACCCGTTTTACATCATTTGCATTTAAGAAACTTTTAGATTTTATAAGTACTTTAGCATTAAGTACTCGAATATAAGGCCAGTTATTAAATGCGTTTTCTCTTCCGTATGAAAATTAGACATTAGCTATCTTATATGCATATAACCAGTGCAGTGTCTTGGTAACTCTGCCAGACTAGTCTCGTGTAAACCATCTCTCAATATGGTGATGCCGTGTTAACCATTGTTTAATGTAAATCCAGTCTGAATAATACCAAACTTAGTTCTTCTATCATTTGCCTAAGAGTGAAAAGGAAATTTAGAGTTCTAGAATAGCCCATAAGCTGGAAGACGAAATGGAGATAACAGTGTAATTAGAGCATGAGGAGGGAAGAGTATTAACAATTTCCCCAGAATTATTTTAACGTTCCTTTCCACTGTTCAAAATATATCACAGATCTCTGAAAAGCTATTGAAACTTTATAGGCTGGACAATATCAAACTAAGACCTTGAGTATCAAATGAGCAAACCATAAATGTTATTTTGTAGGTAATTAAGGCGCATTATTTGGGATGACTTACAGTTCCATTCTTAAATCTTCGTTAAGCTGAGTAAAAAAAGATATGACTATATTTACAATGATAAACCTAATGGGGTTAAGTTGAGAAATGAATACCAAATCCAGAATATGATAATGAATGATGAAAATGGCTTAAGCAGAAATAAACTTCCTAAATCAATGGCTAAAAGAAAATCATTAAATTGATGATATTTAAATGCTGCTCATAAGAGGCAAATATAAGAGAAAAGAGGTGTGAGTAGCTAGCAATCCCTACTTCAAATGCTTTTTATAAGAGGCAAATATAAGAGAAAAGGTGACTTGGTGGCAAGCAGTCCCTACCTCATTGAAGTTTTTTTTTTCTTTTCTCCAACGAAACAAGCAGCTAAGGGATGGGCAAAGGACGTTTAAACCCCATTAGCTCAAGTCTTTTGCAAGAGCTGAGGACAATTACTGGCTCGGTAGCTTCTGTTGCCTCAATTAAAAAAAAAATCCCCGCAAAGGATTTTCTCCATTTAGGAAAGTAATGATTCTGGTAAACTATAAACTCATAGATATATTAACCTGGATCAGATTCGGAGTCCGGAAGAGGTTCAATCGTGGGCCTGTATTCTTCTTCATCACTGTCCTCAGAGTCCAGCTCAAACCGTAAATCAAATCTTGGGTCAGGGTTAAAAGGTAATACAATGTCAACAGCTCCTAAAAAAATGAAGAAAAGAGAAAGGGTCAACGGTTTATTTTGGTTAATATATAATTTGTTTTGTAGACTAACATAATGTAACCGTGCTTATCATGTCCTAATGTTTCCTTTCGTAACCTAATATTCTTTATGGTTAGGTTTGGACGAGTTAATTTAGAATGTCAATTAATTACTGTGCAAAGATTCACAGTAAAAAATAAATTGCTTACTCATCCAACTATGTTTCTATTTTCTAAAATAATATGCAATAATATTCAGTTCTCAACAATGAAGGAAGAGAGTAATAATAATCGGAAAAATAAGGATTCAAAAGGACAGCATTTACGATACTATTCAGGAAAGTCAAATTATTATAATAAAAGGTAATGAATACCGCAGCGATAATAATAATAATAATAATAATAATAATAATAATAATAATAGAGTAATTATGATTATAATTTTTGATAACCATATATATATATATATATATATATATATATATATATATATATATATATATATATATATATATATATATATATACATATATATATATATATATATATATATATATATATATATATATATATATATATATATATATACTTAAAGAAAATAAAAATGCTATATTTTGTGTGTATCTTCATTATAGACCGCTATGGCTTAATTTCTTAGCATGAACCACGTAAATATGGTTTTAAGATATTACCTAAGGAGAAAATTATACGAGTACTATGCATAGTGATTTTTATACACGTTGACATATATATATATATATATATATATATATATATATATATATATATATATATATATATATATATATATATATGCATATACACATATATATATATATATATATATATATATATATATATATATATATATATATATATATATATATATATATATATATATGTATATATATATATTAATAACACTGAACTGTTAACATACAGTCTAAAATGGAAGGAAAGCCCCTTAAATAAAACAACGAATATATATATATATATATATATATATATATATATATATATATATATATATATATATATATATATATATATATATAAAGTACTTGTTAATTTCGTGACCTAAGCTGGTCACCTTGTCAAAGTACAATCTTGTACTTTGAGAAGGTAACCAGCTTAGGTCACGAAATTAATAAGTACTTTATATATATATATATATATTTTCGTTGTTTTATTTAATGGGCTTTTCCTTCCATATATATATATATATATATATATATATATATATATATATATATATATATATATATATATATATATATATATATATAAATCGATATAGTGTTTTTTTCTATCTGTCTGATAATAAAGCTGATGAGATTTTGCTAAATCATATTAATTTTAAGATATAGAGAAAGAGCATTGCAAGATGTGAGTTTCATTTAAGATTCACTATGAATCATTAATGCGTAACTACTTTTTTATGGACTGTATAAAGGAGGGGGGGGGGGAGCCAGCCTTCTTCAATCGGCTTTCTTGCGTCATTGATGTAGCCAGACTGGGTATTGATATATTTTTTCTTCCTTAAGTGCCGAACAACAGAACAGTCATATGAGTGGCCTACTACTACCAACGGTAGGGACTAGCAGAAGACAAACAAGTTTTGTCCTTATCTCCCAAATCCTTGACATGACTAAGTAAAAGTACCAGTTGTTCACCATTAAGCAGAGTTGGGCTCTTACTCAACTTATATACGTATATCCAATGCTTAACTCAAATTGGAAATTACTTAAAGGTACAGTATACTTACTTGGTCCTCGAGAGTTGCCTCTGGGTTGAGCCTTCATCTTTTTGGGGTCAAGTAGTGAAGCTCTGGCTGCAGTTTTAAGTAATGGGGGTTTTTTGCTGAATCTAGGTCTTACTTCCTTACTGTCCTGAAAGTACAAGTATTATACACACACACATATGGGAAGATAGCAGATTGCTGCATACCTGTCACCAAAGTAGGTGTAATTCATGCCAGAGAGAAATGGTTGGATAATGAGTGTAAAAGAGCTAAGGAGTGGAGAGACAAATGCTGGAAAAGGCATAAGAGGAGAAATAACACACATGCTTGGCAGACCTATAAAAGAGCAAGAAATGATTACCTAAGTAAAAGAAGAGAGGCAGAGAGAGACTATGAAAGAGACATCACCAGGTAGGCTAAAGAAAATCCAAATCTTTTCCACAGCTTTATCATAGGAAAACTGCTGGTAAAAGAACAGGTTTTAAAGCATAAGAGAACACATGGAAGCATCACTGAGACAGATGAAGAGATCTGCAAAGAATTGAACAAGGAGTTTCAGTCAGTATATATAGTAGAAAATACCCCACTTCCTCAGATTGCTGAGATATAAGCTCATGGGCCACAGAGGTATGCAAAGCGCTTGTGGAGTTAGATGTCCATAAAGCTACAGGTCCTGATGATATATCCCCTCATATACTTAAAAAATGTGCATATTCAATATCAGTGGCACTAAGTATCATATTTAAAAAGTCACTGGATTCAGGGGAGATTCCAAGATGCTGGAGACAAGCGAACGTGATACCTATCTTCAAAAAGGGAAGGAGGTATAAGGCTCTAAACTATAGACCTGCTTCCTTGACCAGCAAAGTTTGCAAAGTTATGGAGAAACGACTAAGGAAACATATCTCTCTTCACTTGGAATCCTTCAACTATTTGTCAGTGAGACAACATGGCTTCAGAGAAGGTAGATCAACAGTAACAAACTTATTAGAATTTCATGATGAGTTAAGTCGAATCTTACAGGAAAGAGAGGGCTGGGCAGATTGCTAAATGCTAGATTTCCAGAAAGCATTTGACACTGTCCCACACGGGAAACTTATTAAGAAGCTGCAAACAATGCCTAGAATAGGTGGAAATATCTTGAAATGGATAAAAAAAAAATTTAGAAGAGTTAGTAGTGGAGTTCTACATGGTTCAGTTTTAGGGCCACTTTTGTTCCTTGTATATGTAAATGACCTACCAGAGTCTGTAAATTCATTGATGAATATGTTTGCAGATGATGCAATGATTGTGAGGAAAGTAAGAAACGCTTACCACTCCATCATGTGGAAGAGAAAAATAATGATGAGAAGGGAAGTTACAAGCATGGGGCTCTGTCTGTGAAAACAGTTAGATAAATACTATGAATATCCTCACCTATTCCGTTAGCGATTTTGCAGCATAGGTAAGGGAGATTCAAGGCGGATGGGATTTCTAGACTTTCTTTTTTATATCCTTTCTAGTCTATTTAAAATTTCCTTGTGTCTACCACAAGAAAGATACTCTTCAATTGGTTCTGGTGACACGCATTTAATATGGGGACAGCATTCATTCTCTTCCACCAAAAAAAGATTATTGAGGTAAAGACAATAACAAGGGACAAAAATTCACTGCTCACCCTGGAAACTGGTCCAGAAAATAAAAAATAAATGGAGTCCACTATGAACAAGAAAACCAGCTTGAGTAACTAAATAAACCAACACAAACCAGGAAAATAATGACAAAGAATTAACATGACTTCCAAATATATCCTCTGTTCCTACACTCTCTCTCACCAACACCTTGACGCATGACAATCTCAGCACTACTTCCCAGTTCCCATTATCATACCTCCCCCACACCACTTATGGTCACTACTCTATTTTATACACATATCGAACAGATTATGGTGCGCAAAACTTGGTGATACAAAGCCAAAAAAATAAATAAATAAATAAAGAATTCAAAACCACAGGCAATAAGAATATCTAACAATAACTACACTTATTTACACCAGACCACCTTAATCTTTAGATCAGTCTAAACTTCATCACTAAAATCTCCCATGACATTATATCTCATCCACCCTGATGCCCATCTCTCCCACTGCGATCATCATAGTGGTACCTCACCATCTTCTTCTACCTCACTTTCTTTACTAACCACCACCTGCTGGAGATTCAAGATGTATCTTGGCATTCCATTGACAGAAATATTATTCTGGGAATACAAATTCATCACAGTCCTCTTCTTCACTTAGATGTACACTTCCCATCAGGAAGCTTCTCCCAAATATCATCTCCCACTTGCATAGACAAAACCCTTTCTTCCCACTTCCCAACAATCACTGGCACTACACTTGGCTATCGCCACTCATACTGAAATATGGCTCTTTGAGGTACTGTCTTCTCATCTTGTCCCAACCCAGGTCATACATACATACATATACCTTGGCTGTTTCCCCCTTTAATTGGGGGGTAGCCGACATCAAAAAGGGAAAATATTATACCAAAATACTGCTTTTTCAGGTGCTAAAAGAGTCCTTCCTGTCATTGCTTTAATGGTTTGATGGTGTCATTCCATCATACCATTTCCACTAAGTCGATAAGCTGTTCTAAAAAATTGACTTATACTCCATCTATCAAACATATTCTTCACAGCCTGTGACCATTAATACCTCATCTAAAAAGACTTCGTTCAACACAATCGCAATCTCCTCCACAGTCTTTGTCCTCAACTCTCTCCAGGTTGCGAAGTGACCAGGATCACAATATACCATAGCATAGATAAATATTTCCCTTGGTGATATTGAGTCACATCAATCACCAATCTTTTCCAATTATTCTTCACTCTATTTCCCCCCATCTTATGTGATCTTGGTGCAGGGTCTATCGATTAATACTAGATGCATCTATCTGCTACTTGCCGAACTTCATCACTTGTCACTGTACAATTGATCTTTCTAGTCACAAACAGTGACCTATCAACCCCCACAGGTGCATTTGTTGCAACTCCCTTACACTTGGAGATCCCATACAACATATTTAAGCTTTCTCTTCCTTCCTCTTCTCTGCTATGCCAAGCTAAATCTTCTTCACTCTGGTTAGGACATATGCCATGTTCTGCCCTGATTGCACAAAGACTAAATTTACCCACAAGCCAAACTCATCGATCAGTTCTCTCAGCATCTCAAGGCAGCACTTTACAGTGCTCTTCATAGCTCCCTTTGTACAGATTGTTTTCAGCAGTCAAAACAGAGTTGACCAAGCCCAACACTGTAGCTGAATCAGTTCTAATCTCAACCTCTTGCAAGTCCAGTTTTAAAGCAAAATTAACTCCTTTCAAAATAGCATCTACCTCTGACACATTACTGCGATTGTAGTGATTTTTTTTCCTTAGCCATGCTTCGTCCTCAACTACAAAGCTACCCATTTCTAACATCACCCGCTTTGCTATGCTACCTGCATCACATCATTCAACCCCTCCATCTGATTTTGGAGCATACCACCTCCTTTTTACCGGATTTTCACTTTCTACTCTTTCAACAACAACACCCCAAATTATCGTCACTGTTTCCCTTCCGGCTTCATCCTCGCATCTTATATCTTCTGTTCATCTCTTTACGTAGCTGCAAGCCACCCAAAGACGTCCCATAATTGGATAATGACCTACTAATTTTCCACACAAAGAGAATAGCTCTCTCCCACTCATTTCCTCCTTCACTTCTGGAATCTCATTACCTCTGTAATTCACCTTTTCCATATCTCTCCAATTTCAGGCTCAATATTAACCCTTCATCCATTGACATTGGTTGCTCTGTAACCAACCCAAACCTGGCCACATGCTCTATTACTTCAGACAGTGTTACCTCAGTTTCGTCCACCACTATGAATACGTGGCCTCCTCTATTACTTTCTCTATTTTGAAGACTGTTTTGAGGATCATTGCAATAATTTGGGATGCAGAACACAAACCAAAGCCCAACCTTGTTAAGCAAAAGATTTTCACTCCATATTTCGCTATCTGGTACTTCCATAGCGTCTCTGCTACATGAAGCTGAAGATAAGTTGACTTTAAATGCACAATAGCTGAGTCTCTACTCATCTTCCATCATTCCCTTGGTGCTTCACAACATACATCGGTGAAATCATCACCAGTATGACACCTCTCATATGCATTAAGCACACGGAAATCCAACGCAGGTCAAGTCTTATATTTTGTTGGCGGAACTACTTCCATTTACGACAACTCCTCCCCCCCAAGGCTTTCAGATACCCCAATCATATCCACCATTTCACTTCTTTGTCGAAATTTTTCACTTCCTCTTGTACAGTATACTCATAATAACCCAAGCGATTTTTAACACTTGCAACTTCCCTTTCAAAACCATCTATACCCACTTCTCACCATCAATTACAGCAACAAAATTCTTCTTCTCAGTTCTGAATGACACAGACCCTTTCTCAGTACCTCCCTTTACCACGACCTTATGTGACTCAACTTCCTCTATGACCGGGAAAAGTGAAAAGGGGTGCTTCGTCTCGCAGTCCCACTTACCAAGCCTGTCCTCTTCCACCCAGGTGAACTTTGTATCAACAGCCTCAGTCACCTTGCCCATTTCCCTATCATATCCACTGCCACTGTGCACTGAGTCTCCTCCCTTTCAATACTTGAGCAGACTTCAGCTTTCCCAAACTTCACTCTTCCATTCGTAAATATCATCTCATCAAACTGACTGATCACATCCATCCCCAGTATTACCTCAGTGTTATCAATAACTGTATTAAGAATATGCCTTAACTCGTAATCGGATGCCCTGTACTATCAATTCCACATCTCAAGTAACCTCATACCCAATGTCTCTTCCATCAACACTCACCAGTCTTTTTCTCTCCCTCATAATACTTTCCAGCTAATAGGGTGGCCATCACTTTGGTCAAACAGCCGCAATCCATTAATATTCATGCCTCTCTTCCACCTACCAAAACCCCACCACTGGTAAAATACTTGGAAGCGCCTTTAATGAACCAAGGGTGTAGCCTCCTTCAAAATAGCCCTCCATGTCATTTCCCTGATTACAATGGTTAGCTATATGTCCCGATTTTCCACACTAGATGCAGATGATGTCTGGCTTTTGGTCCTTACACTCCCTTGCCATGTGTGGACCTCCACACATGAAACATTAGCTCCTTAACCCACGTGTCTTTTCCTTTCTGCTACTTAGCATACTATGCTCATGTTGTGGTGTCTGCCGAATTTCCACTGTAGTCAATCCTTTACTAGTTACTGCCACCACCTCTTTACTTCCTATTGTCAAGACTAGCTCTAGCTAATAAATCGTCCCTACCCACTGACTCAGCATCCTTTATCTGTTGTAATTCCATTAATATTCGGTCCGGGAATCCAGCTAAAATCCCTAACGTTACAGCTCTCTCTAAGCCTTCTCCAGTCTACCCAGCTAACCCAGCTAGCCTCCTTATTTCATTAGCAAATACGTCTACTTGTTCCCCTGACTACCACACCCTTTAAGCATTCTAAAAGCATTAAGCATGTCCTCTGTAAAAGATTCTATCAATGTATTCTTGATTTTATCAACATCTGATTGATCCCTTTCACTAATTTCCAGATATAATGCTAATGCATTCCTTTCCAGCAACAAAGATATAAAGCTACCCAAATCTTTGATACCCATCAATAGCCACAAAGTCCGCCTTCATTACCCATGCAACAAAATCTTCTATCCCATCATATGATTTCAGCATCTCGCTTTGAAATTTAGCATTCACTGCCATGACATTCATTGGCCCAGATAGCATGTGAAAGAAAAAATATAGACAGAAAATTCACTACTCACACCGTAAACTGGCAAGGAAAATAAAAGATACAGAGCACTAGTTAATGGAGTCCATTATACACAAGGAAACCGACCTGAGTAAGCCAATAAAGCAACACAAACCAGGCAAGTAATGGCCAAGAATCAGCACAAATTCCAAATATATCCTCTGTCTCTGCCTCTCTCACCCACCAGTGCCTTGACGCACGACCCTCTCAGCACTATTCCCCCCATTCCCATTACCAAGCCACCCTTACAACACTCATGGTCACTACTTT
>JAXCGZ010011048.1:0-10253 GCA_037179515.1 Halocaridina rubra
ATATCACTACACACACTCACACACACACACACAGTAGTGGAGTCCCACAGGGTTCAGTTTTAGGGCCACTTTTGTTCCTTGTATATGTAAATGACCTACCAGAGTCTGTAAATTCATTCATGAATATGTTTGCAGATGATGCAAAGATTGTGAAGAAAGTAAAAAACGAGAACAATGGTAGAGAACTTCAGGAGGATCTAAATAATCTGCATGAGTGGTCAGAAAAGTGGCTAATGAAATTCAATACCTCAAAATGTAAGGTAATGAGAATGGGTACAAGTGCAAGAAGGCCCAAGCTTGACTACTCGGTGGCTGGAGTACAACTTCAAGAGACAGAAAATGAGAGAGATCTAGGAGTAAACATACTGGCAGATTTGTCTCCAGAAATACATATAAATGGCGTAGTAAGGGCAGCATATGCATTCTTATCAAATGTAAGGGTAGCCTTCAGGCACATGGACAAGGAAATGTTCAGAAATATTTATGTAACCTATGTGAGGCCAAAACTCGAATATGCAGCCCCCTTTTGGAATCCGCACTTGAAAAAGCACATAGCTAAGCTTGAAAAAGTTCAAAGACATGCCACGAAACTGGTGCCAGAAATACGCAATCTCGGTTATGATGAGAGGCTGAGGGAATTAGACTTGCCATCACTCGAAGCTAGAAGAGTAAGGGGGGATATGGTGACAGTCTTTAAATTCCTTCATGGTTATGATAGAGTGGATAGGGATCGATATTTCGATATGGCTGGCTCTAGAACTAGAGGTCATAGTTTGAAGCTTCGGAAGAAAACTTGTTTGCAGGATGTAAGGAAATACTTTTTCAGTGTAAGAGTAGTTGATAATTGGAATTGGCTAAGCGAGGAGGTAGTTAATGCTACCTCAATCCATAGTTTTAAGGACAGGTATGATAAGTATCACTAAGTCTAAAAATGGAACCGATCAGGAGACGGGAAGATACGAGCTTTGGGCTCTTTCCCGTAAACACAATTAGGTAATCACAATTAGGTAATCACACACACACACAAGGAACCAGGTGTTCTTTAATGAGATGCAGAAGAATATTTTATGCTAAACAGATCGGCAATTTCTTAATTTTTTCCTATGTCATTAACTACTCGACATTTCATTTCGACTAAGCAACGGCAACATGATTATCTCAGCTTCGGTGAAATTCAGTATTTCGAACGCGAGAGAGAGAGAGAGAGAGAGAGAGAGAGAGAGAGAGAGAGAGAGAGAGAGAGAGAGAGAGAGATCAGTAGGTTTACCTAAAGTTTGTCGAAAACATATTTGTTGACTCCTATTTTGGACTAAATTGCAGTACAAGCCTAGTCAGTATATTGGTGCCTAACGTAAAGGTTTGTTTTTTTAACTTAAAGTATTAACTGGTAAATAAAAACGCTTATATATACTCCAATATTCGTGTATATATATATATATATATATATATATATATATATATATATATATATATATATATATATATATATATATATATATATATATATATATATATATATATATATATATATATATGTGTGATTACCTAATTGTGATTACCTAATTGTGTTTACGGGAAAGAGCCCAAAGCTCGTATCTTCCCGTCTCCTGATCGTTTCCATTTTTAGACTTAGTGATACTTATCGTACCTGTCCTTAAAACTATGGATTGAGATAGCATTAACTACCTCCTCGCTTAGCCAATTCCAATTATCAACTACTCTTACACTGAAAAAGTATTTCCTTACATCCTGCAAAGAAGTTTTCTTACGAAGCTTCAAACTATGACCTCTAGTTCTAGAGCCAGCCATATCGAAATATCGATCCCTATCCACTCTATCATAACCATGAAGGAATTTAAAGACTGTCACCATATCCCCCCTTACTCTTCTAGCTTCGAGTGATGGCAAGTCTAATTCCCTCAGCCTCTCATCATAACTGAGATTGCATATTTCTGGCACCAGTTTCGTGGCATGTCTTTGAACTTTTTCAAGCTTAGCTATGTGCTTTTTCAAGTGCGGATTCCAAAAGGGGGCTGCATATTCGAGTTTTGGCCTCACATAGGTTACATAAATATTTCTGAACATTTCCTTGTCCATGTGCCTGAAGGCTACCCTTACATTTGATAAGAATGCATATGCTGCCCTTACTACGCCATTTATATGTATTTCTGGAGACAAATCTGCCAGTATGTTTACTCCTAGATCTCTCTCATTTTCTGTCTCTTGAAGTTGTACTCCAGCCACCGAGTAGTCAAGCTTGGGCCTTCTTGCACTTGTACCCATTCTCATTACCTTACATTTTGAGGCATTGAATTTCATTAGCCACTTTTCTGGCCACTCATGCAGATTATTTAGATCCTCCTGAAGTTCTCTACCATTGTTCTCGTTTTTTACTTTCTTCACAATCTTTGCATCATCTGCAAACATATTCATGAATGAATTTACAGACTCTGGTAGGTCATTTACATATACAAGGAACAAAAGTGGCCCTAAAACTGAACCCTGTGGAACTCCACTACTAACTCTTCTCCATTCAGACACTGAGTGTCTTACTCTAACCCTCTGTTCCCTTCCTTCTAAGTAAGTTTTTATCCATTCCAAGACATTTCCACCTATTCTAGCCATTGATTGCAGCTTCCTAATAAGTCTCCCATGTGGAACAGTGTCAAATGCTTTCTGGAAGTCTAGGAATATGCAATCTGCCCAGCCCTCTCTTTCCTGTAAGATTTGGCTTACCTCATCATAAAATTCTAATAAGTTTGTTACTGTTGATCTTCCTTCTCTGAAGCCATGTTGCCTCACTGACAAAAAGTTGAAGGATTCCAAGTGAAGAGAGATATGTTTCCTTAGTAGTTTCTCCATAAGTTTGCAAACTATGCTGGTCAAGGAAACTGGTCTATAGTTCAGAGCCGTATCCCTCCTTCCCTTTTTGAAGATAGGTATCACATTTGCTTGTTTCCAGCATCTTGGAATCTCCCCCGACTCCAGTGACTCCTTAAATATGATACTTAGTGCCATTGATATTGTGTTTGCGCATTTTTTAAGCACATGAGGGGATATGTCATCAGGACGCGTAGCTTTATGAACATCTAAATCCATCAGCGCTTTGCATACCTCTGTGGCTGTAAGGTTGATGTTCTCTAATACCGGCCCTTGAGCTTCTATCACTGCAATCTGAGGGGGTGGGGTATTTTCTACTGTAAATACTGACTGAAACTCCTTGTTCAATTCTTTGCAGATCTCTTCGTCCGTCTCAGTGATGCTTCCATCCGCTCTCTTTAGCCTTAAAACCTGTTCTTTTACCTTCAGTTTTCCTCTGATAAAGCTGTGGAAAAGCTTGGGATTTTCTTTAGCCTTCCTGGTGATGTCCCTCTCATAATCTCTCTCTGCCTCTCTCCTTTTACTTAGGTAGTCATTTCTTGCTCTTTTGTAGGTTTGCCAGGCATTTATGTTTTTTCTCCTCCTATACCTTTTCCAGCATTTGTCTCTCCACTCCTTAGCTCTTTTACACCCATTATCGAACCATTTCTCTCTGGCATGAATTACACCTACATTGGTGACAGGTATGCAGCAATCTACTATCTTCCCATATTTCTCACAAAAGATGTCATACATTTCTTGTACAGATTTGTTGTAAAATAAGGTTCTCCAGTCAATAACTGCAAAAAGCTCATTCATTTTGATGTAATCTCCTTTCCGATAGTTCCTCCTCATGTCCTCAGTGCCTCTACCCTCAGGAAGAATGTCTTCAATGATATACTCCATCAACAACACACAGTGGTCACTCTTTCCAATTGGTGGTTCATACTCAATATTTTCAATATCCAACACATTATCTGTGAACACTAGATCAAGTAGTGATGGCTCATCCCCACCCCTGGCTCTTGTTGGCTCCATTACATGTTGGTGTAGGAAATTCCCTTGTACGCAATCTAGGAATCTTGCCCCAAATGAGTCCTCACCACTGTGTGGGTCAAGATATATCCAATCTATCTCTTTATGATTAAAGTCTCCCATAATCAAAATCCTACATTTTTTCTCCCGTGCCATGTTAACAACTGAGTTTATGACTTCAATAGTACCTATATGACTTTCCTCATAAATTTCAAGCCTATTTTGGTTCCTTGGTGGGTTGTATACAACAGTTATTATAATGCTCTCTGACCCAGTATTTATGCGAGCAACAAGAAATTCCCTGAACTCACTTTCTATAGCCAAGTTTATTTCTTCAACTTGAATCCTCTCACTTATGAGCAGTGCTGTCCCTCCACCAGTCCTCTCAGATCTTTCAACCCTTAGTATTCTGAAGCCCTTAGGAAAAACTGTGACACTGTTTATGTCCTCACTCAACTTAGTCTCTGTAATTGCTACTATATCTGCCTTACTGTTGTGAATCCTATCTTTTAATTCTACTGCCTTACCAGCTAATCCATCAGCATTTGTGTATAACAATCTTAATGAGGCCCCATCCCCTGATCTTCTGTTATTATCTTCTTTATCTCCCCTTTGTCTGGAAGTATTCTGTAACGAAAATTTTTCTTCTCTTCTTCATTTCTCTCATCATTTAACCTTCTTGCCTCTTGCAACAAGTTTTTGATCTTTCCCATCTCTTCCTGTGTTCTGTATCGTCTAATGAACACTTCTTTGCATTCTTGAAGGTCTTTTAGACTTTTTTTTCTCAACAATATTTCCCTACATGTTTCCCCTCTCTCAAAGGTTACTTTTGTTGGTCTCGGCTTTCCTTCCCTCGAATATTTACCTAGTTGGTGTATGTTTACAATATCCTCAGGACCACATACTACTCCAAGCTTTCTTATCAGGTCTACAACCTTAGCTTTATTTTCTTCAAGTCTCCCCTGCCATGTTGGCTCCTGGGATTCACTTATGCCTGAGATTACCACTGTCTTCTCCTTATCAAGTGCCTGTCTGATGAGTGGGTTTGCCCTTTCCATCACAACGTCTTTCATTTTTTCGATTACTGTCTCTTTATAGTCAACTGTTTGTATGTTTTCCAGTGCCACCACCTTTACAGCCTCTTTTACTGCCACATTCCCCTTTAGTGCATCAGCAAAGGACGTTTTCATGGCATCATTTTCCATATTCAGCTCCTGGAACTCTTTTCTGAACTGTTCAATGTTTTCCTTAATCTGGACATTCCAAGCAGCAATCTCATCTCTCTCAGAAGAGAGCAGTGAACTAACATCTAATTCCTTTAGGTTGTCATTCAGCTGTTTGTTTTTATCTTCTTGTTTAGAAATTCTAGATTCTAGTTGACTCTTTTCCCCTTCCAGCTTCTTTATTCTTTTTTCTAGTTCCTTTCTCTCCTGCCCTTGTGCTTTATTTGCTTCCTCCAAAGATCTTATTTGTTCTCTGAGTGTTTCATTCTCTTTCATTTCTCCATCCATATTCCGAATTTTATCATCAAGGCTTATAACCATTTCCTCCAACTTCTTGATTCTCTGTTTAAGTCCCCTGATGACTACCCCTTCTCCCGACCCATGGGTGGGAGAGGTTTGGGACAGAGATGGCTTCATTTTTATGTTCTCCCTCTCACAGAATATAGAAAGAAGACGAGAAAGAGGAAAAAAAAAAGAAAAGAGAAAAACTTCTAATTTAGCTTCACACAGAATTTTTATATCTCCATATAAGTGCTATTTAGTGACTCAGTTTGTCTCCTTTCCGGTAACACACATCTTAACTTAAAAACTTGACCATGGTAATTTAAGTATAAAAAGAAAAAGAAAAACAAAAGTCAAACCTGAAGGAAAATTCGAATTTGTGTTTGAGGTGGCACCCACCTGTTTCTGTTATATATTCTTCCTAACTGATAAACTGACTTGCTAACCAAGATATGTTATCACGGGATTAGACTTTACATTTAACTCAATATATATACAAAAAAACAAAATAGTAAAAGAGAAAGCTAAAAGAAAAGCAAAAAAAAATGAAGAAAATAAGACTGCTGTACTACTTGGCAACTTAACTCAGTACTGTTGACAGGTGGGTATTTGGTCATTTTTTTTTCTTATATTATTCAATTTTTTCGTGTATCAAACTAACTAACTAGTTAATATAAATGGGAAGGATACTGATTTTAACAATATATAGAACCACAGGATCAGGTAAACGGCCTAAGAGCTTTCCCCAGTTTACACAAAAAATTAGGTAATGTGGTGTGATGGCTCCACCTCTGGCAACTCTTCTAGATTTCCCTCAAGGCAGAACTGGACGGCAGCTTCTCTCTCTTCTTCACGAAAAAGTTCTCAATTTTTTTTCCTTTAATATGAACAGTCTCGTCTTACAACAAATATAAGTTTTTGTACTCACAATACTCTGCAGGATTTCAGATTTATGGAAATTATGGTAAAGTTTTCCACTAAGCACTTAGTCACTCGAAACAGTTAAAAATTTAAGAGGAGCAATTCCGTGTGTCACTGAACGCGCGGTGTGTGTGTGTGTGTGTGTGTGTGTGTGTGTGTGTGTGTGTGTGTGTGTGTGTGTGTGTGTGATTACCTAATTGTGTTTAAAGGAAAGAGCCCAAAGCTCGTATCTTCCCGTCTCCTCATCGATTCCATTTTGCACTTAGTGATACTTATCATACCTTTCCTTAAAAATATGGATTAAGGTAGCATTAGCTACCTCCTCGCTTAGCCAATTCCAATTATCAACTACTCTTACACTGAAAAAGTATTTCCTTACATCCTGCAAAGAAGTTTTCTTACGAAGCTTCAAACTATGACCTCTAGTTCTAGAGCCAGCCATATCGAAATATCGATCCCTATCCACTCTATCATAACCATGAAGGAATTTAAAGACTGTCACCATATCTCCCCTTACTCTTCTAGCTTCGAGTGATGGCAAGTCTAATTCCCTCAGCCTCTCATCATAACCGAGATTGCATATTTCTGGCACCAGTTTCGTGGCATGTCTTTGAACTTTTTCAAGCTTAGCTATGTGCTTTTTCAAGTGCGGATTCCAAAAGGGGGCTGCATATTCGAGTTTTGGCCTCACATAGGTTACATAAATATTTCTGAACATTTCCTTGTCCATGTGCCTGAAGGCTACCCTTACATTTGATAAGAATGCATATGCTGCCCTTACTACGCCATTTATATGTATTTCTGGAGACAAATCTGCCTGTATGTTTACTCCTAGATCTCTCTCATTTTCTGTCTCTTGAAGTTGTACTCCAGCCACCGAGTAGTCAAGCTTGGGCCTTCTTGCACTTGTACCCATTCTCATTACCTTACATTTTGAGGTATTGAATTTCATTAGCCACTTTTCTGACCACTCATGCAGATTATTTAGATCCTCCTGAAGTTCTCTACCATTGTTCTCGTTTTTTACTTTCTTCACAATCTTTGCATCATCTGCAAACATATTCATGAATGAATTTACAGACTCTGGTAGGTCATTTACATATACAAGGAACAAAAGTGGCCCTAAAACTGAACCCTGTGGAACTCCACTACTAACTCTTCTCCATTCAGACACTGAGTGTCTTACTCTAACCCTCTGTTCCCTTCCTTCTAAGTAAGTTTTTATCCATTCCAAGACATTTCCACCTATTCTAGCCATTGATTGCAGCTTCCTAATAAGTCTCCCATGTGGAACAGTGTCAAACGCTTTCTGGAAGTCTAGGAATATGCAATCTGCCCAGCCCTCTCTTTCCTGTAAGATTTGGCTTACCTCATCATAAAATTCTAATAAGTTTGTTACTGTTGATCTTCCTTCTCTGAAGCCATGTTGCCTCACTGACAAAAAGTTGAAGGATTCCAAGTGAAGAGAGATATGTTTCCTTAGTAGTTTCTCCATAAGTTTGCAAACTATGCTGGTCAAGGAAACTGGTCTATAGTTCAGAGCCGTATCCCTCCTTCCCTTTTTGAAGATAGGTATCACATTTGCTTGTTTCCAGCATCTTGGAATCTCCCCTGACTCCAATGACTTTTTAAATATGATACCTAGTGCCACTGATATTGAGTTTGCGCATTTTTTAAGTACATGAGGGGATATATCATCAGGACCTCTAGCTCTATGAACATCCAACTCCATCAGTGCTTTGCATACCTCTGTGGCTGTAAGGTTGATGTTCTCTAATACCGGCCCTTGAGCTTCTATCTCTGCAATCTGAGGGGGTGGTTTATTTTCTACTGTAAATACTGACTGAAACTCCTTGTTCAATTCTTTGCAGATCTCTTCATCCGTCTCAGTGATGCTTCTATCCACTCTCTTAAGCCTTAAAACCTGTTCTTTTACCTTCAGTTTTCCTCTGATAAAGCTGTGGAAAAGCTTGGGATTTTCTTTAGCCTTCCTGGTGATGTCCCTCTCATAGTCTCTTTCTGCCTCTCTTCTTTTACTTAGGTAGTCATTTCTTGCTTTTTTGTAGGTTTGCCAGGCATTTATGTTTTTTCTCCTCCTATGCCTTTTCCAGCATTTGTCTCTCCACTCCTTAGCTCTTTTACACTCATTATTGAACCATTTCTCTCTGGCATGAATTACACCTACTTTGGTGACAGGTATGCAGCAATCTATCATCTTCTCATATTTCTCACAAAAGATGTCATACATTTCTTGTACAGATTTGTTGTAAAATAAGGTTCTCCAGTTAATGACAGCATAAAGCTCATTCATTTTGATGTAATCTCCTTTCAGATAGTTCCTCCTCATGTCCTCAGTGCCTTTACTCTCCGGCAGAATATCTTCAATGATATACTCCATCAACAACACACAGTGGTCACTCTTACCAATTGGTGGTTCATACTCAATTTTTACAATATCTAACATATTATGTATGTATGTATGTATACATATATATATATATATATATATATATATATATATATATATATATATATATATATATATATATATATATATGTGTGTGTGTGTGTGTGTGTGTGTGTGTGTGTGTGTGTGATTACCTAATTGTGATTACCTAATTGTGTTTACGGGAAAGAGCCAAAAGCTCGTATCTTCCCGTCTCCTCATCGGTTCCATTTTAGACTTAGTGATACTTATCGTACCTGTCCTTAAAACTATGGATTGAGATAGCATTAACTACCTCCTCGCTTAGCCAATTCCAATTATCAACTACTCTTACACTGAAAAAGTATTTCCTTACATCCTGCAAAGAAGTTTTCTTCCGAAGCTTCAAACTATGACCTCTAGTTCTAGAGCCAGCCATATCGAAATATCGATCCCTATCCACTCTATCATAACCATGAAAGAATTTAAAGACTGTCACCATATCCCCCCTTACTCTTCTAGCTTCGAGTGATGGCAAGTCTAATTCCCTCAGCCTCTCATCATAACCGAGATTGCGTATTTCTGGCACCAGTTTCGTGGCATGTCTTTGAACTTTTTCAAGCTTAGCTATGTGCTTTTTCAAGTGCGGATTCCAAAAGGGGGCTGCATATTCGAGTTTTGGCCTCACATAGGTTACATAAATATTTCTGAACATTTCCTTGTCCATGTGCCTGAAGGCTACCCTTACATTTGATAAGAATGCATATGCTGCCCTTACTACGCCATTTATATGTATTTCTGGAGACAAATCTGCCAGTATGTTTACTCCTAGATCTCTCTCATTTTCTGTCTCTTGAAGTTGTACTCCAGCCACCGAGTAGTCAAGCTTGGGCCTTCTTGCACTTGTACCCATTCTCATTACCTTACATTTAGAAGTATTGAATTTCATTAGCCACTTTTCTGACCACTCATGCAGATTATTTAGATCCTCCTGAAGTTCTCTACCATTGTTCTCGTTTTTTACTTTCTTCACAATCTTTGCATCATCTGCAAACATATTCATGAATGAATGTACAGACTCTGGTAGGTCATTTACATATACAAGGAACAAAAGTGGCCCTAAAACTGAACCCTGTGGAACTCCCCTACTAACTCTTCTCCATTCAGACACTGAGTGTCTTACTCTAACCCTCTGTTCCCTTCCTTCTAAGTAAGTTTTTATCCATTCCAAAACATTTCCACCTATTCTAGCCATTGAGTGCAGCTTCCTAATAAGTCTCCCATGTGGAACAGTGTCAAACGCTTTCTGGAAGTCTAGGAATATGCAATCTGCCCAGCCCTCTCTTTCCTGTAAGATTTGGCTTACCTCATCATAAAATTCTAATAAGTTTGTTACTGTTGATCTACCTTCTCTGAAGCCATGTTGCCTCACTGACAAAAAGTTGAAGGATTCCAAGTGAAGAGATGTGTGTGTGTGTGTGTGTGTGTGTGTGTGTGTGTGTGTGTGT
>JAXCGZ010011049.1:0-2500 GCA_037179515.1 Halocaridina rubra
TTTGTAATCATTTAACAATTGTAAATATTGTACATTTGACATTTAAAAAATAAAAGAAAAAAAAACTCTTTGCCATTAGCTGGAAGCACCCTCCAGTACTGCATTAAAACGCCGAAGTCACACTATTCTAAAAACAGGTCATTTATATACTTGCTTATCCGTGTATAGCTGAAATGTAATTACTTGATCTACACTCATAAGTCAAAATAAATACAAACGTATTTTTAATATGATTCAGGTCATATAAATAAATTTATTATAAAAATCAACGATAAACTCGGTGATTTTCAAAATCTTAGCCTTCCAACCAGTACCTACCACATATGCCCTTATCTTTGTTGTTGCTGACTGCAGTTAATAGTCTGATTCTTTAGAGGAAAGATCTATATTAAATTAGCAACTCTCAATAAATTGAAGGAGGAATCTCCTGTTACTGAGAAAGGATGAAAAGAAAAGTGACCCCGGCTTACCTAGATCTTGATCCAGGGTCACACTTTTGCGCTGCAAAATCATCGAAAAATATCTTCACCGACTTAGGATCCAATGACCGATTTTTTTTTTTTTTTACAATAAGATGAGGTCACTCCTTTTTTCATCCGTTCTAAGTCATAGAAGATGTTTCATTTAAAATATTTTAACTCTTAAATGTTAATGGAATATAAAATTTCCTCTAAGCAATTGGATTTGTATATGAAATTATCATCTATAAAGCATGTGACACCTGTATTACATGCTGATTTGGAGGCTGATTCTGAACAAACTTGATTCTATTCGTTGATTAATCAAGCCATCGGTAATGTGACTTGCTACATATATTATTTATATCATTATTTCCTATAAAAAAAAGTGATGATCGAGTCAATACCATTCAGTAATGCATGGAGAAAAATCAATAAAAATAAGTCCTTTTAGCCTTCTGGCTAGTACAGTGGTAACGCACCGGCCTCGCATTCGCGAGGTCGACAGATCGGTTCACGCTCAGGACCGAGAGTTTAAGCTGTTTACTGGGAAGGTTACTGCTGTGGATGGGCACCACAGTGGGGGGTTGGGGCTTGCCCCGGCTGACGTTCTGAGGAGCATCTCAGATGGATATCGGAACTGAAACACTGGCAACCTTTAAATAGTGTGACTGCGGCTTTGATATACATCACAAGATGGTCCTTCTATCTAATGACGAAAATGTAAACTAGTCATGGTCATTTTTGCCTCAGGCAATGAAATTTTATAAAAATGGCATCAGTATTACCAACACATCCAAGCAAATTTCCCGGAAAATTTCCCCTCATTATGACCTAAAGAGATAATGTAACTTCTAATCTAATAATGATAGTGTAATTTTTCTGAACTATTATTTTGTTAAAGGATAAAGCAGCTTCAATCGAAAAAAATTAATCGTAATATAAGATAATACAGTTGGTCACAATGAGTGATGTTAAGCTGACTGAAAACAAGGTTTGATATAGTTCTTATTACATAGTTAACATGGTAGTTAGTGTTAAAATTGCTTATTGGAATATGATTTGTTTACCATCCAACACTAATATAAGAGTTATTCATGACAGAGAGAAACTCTCCAATAATGAGCGTAAGAGAGCTGAGGAGTGGAGAGACAAATGTTGGAAAAGGCATAGGAGGAGAAAAAACAGAAATGTCTGGCAGACTTATAAAAGAACAAGAAATGATTACATAAGGAATAAGAGAAAAAACACAAATGCCTGGCAGATTTATAAAAGAGCAAGAAATGATTACCTAAGTAAAAGAAGAGAGGCAGAGAGAGACTATGAAAGAGATACCACCAGGAAGGCTAAAGAAACTTCCAAACTTTTCCACAGCTTTATCAGAGGAAAACTAAAGGTAAAAGAACAGGGTTTAAAGCTAAAGAGAGCGGATGGAAGCATCGCTGAGACAGATGAAGAAATCTGTAAAGAATTGAACAAGCATTTTCAGTCAGTATTTACAGTAGAAAATACCCCCACCCAATCAGATCGCAGAGATAAAAGCTCATGGCCCGGTATTAGAGAACATTATCTTTCCAGTCACAGAGGTATGCAATGCGCTGATGGAGTTAGATGCTCATATAGCTACAGTGTCCTGATGATACATCCCCTATGTACTTAAGAAATGCGCTAAATCAATATAAGCGGCACTAAGTATCATATCTGAAAAGTCGCTGGGGTAAGGGGAGATTCCAAGATGCTGGAAACAAGAGAACGTGGTACATATCTTCAAAAAGGGAAGGAGGGATATGGCTCTAAACTATACACCTGCGTCCTTGACCAGCATAGTTTGCAAAGTTATGGAAAAACTTCTAAAGAAACATATTTCTCTTCACTTGGAATCCTTCAACATTTTGTCAGTGAGACAACATGGCTTCAGAGAAGGTACATCAACAGTAACGAATTTATTAGAATTTTGTGATGCGGTAAGCCGAATCTTACAGGCAAGAGAAAGCTGGGCATATCGCATAGTCCTGGACTTCCATAGAGCATTTGACACTGCC
>JAXCGZ010011049.1:7500-10211 GCA_037179515.1 Halocaridina rubra
GTGTGCGGATATTATCCTTTCCTGTTTTATTTTACCTTTTTCTTAAGCAGTAGGAATAGATGCAATTGCTAACTCCACCTCCAAGTGTCTGACGTCATGAATCCTAAGTAAAAAAAAATTTAATCTATTATTATTTCGTTAGAGAGAGAGAGAGAGAGAGAGAGAGAGAGAGAGAGAGAGAGAGAGAGAGAGAGAGAGAGAGAGAGAGAGAGAGAGAGAGAGAGAGAGAGAGAGAGAGAGCAATACAAGTGAAATATGATGAAAATCTACAACATTAATATATTTTTCCAATTGAGTTTTTTCATTGTAAATTTGAATTAATATGAAAATAGGTATATTTTATTACTATATTTGCAGCACTCTTCATTTCATGCTTTCCTCAGGATATGAACGTTTATGCACAATCAAATGAAATTTTCATTTAATGATCATCTTAATGTTAATATATCCTATTTAGTAGTTAATTTAAATAGATATTTAAAAATAGATGCAAAGGAAATAAATATTTTGATAATTGGAAGATTTGGTAAAAGATTTGAAGACCCGTAAGAGTATGTTTCATAAACACATGTTAGGAGTAGTTTTATATACATACATATACGTATACACAAGCTTCATTCCCCCTTGTAAGGGGGGTGGCCGAGACAAGAAACACGCATTCACCATGATCCACACACACCTCAATCATTCCTCTCAGCTCCTTGGGGATAAAGGGTTGCCTTGTCTCACCCCTCTACCACCCTGCTTGGGTCACCCACAAGGTAGGCAAGTAAAGATATTCTACAATGAGGACCGACAGCCGCAGCTGGTTTACCCCCACCGCTTCATCACATGGCAACTCCCCTCACACCCGTCCACCACAGTTCACTGAGCTAGCGGGTGCGAGAAATCCCTTTGGGCCGCGTCATGATATGCACAATCTTCCTCCACTCATTCCTATCTCTTGCACGCACTCGTCCCTGTTCCTCTGTCTCTTGGCTATTTGTAGGAAGTAAAATACAGAGAAGGGGATTCCCGATTCCACCGCTACGCCCCATTTAGTCGACTTTTACGACACCCAGGGGAACACAGAGGAAGTATTCTTAACCCCCCTCCCTCAGTAGGTAGCTTTATATGGTGAACATAATTGCCAATACCCAAGTTTTAGCACATAATGATACAACTCCATCTTTGCTTTCGGATATCTGATGAGGAGTTCAATCAATTAGCTGTGATAACAGTTGTTAGCACATGTCTAATGCGTGTATGGTATTCCTTCGATCTACAACATAAATTATTGTTTTCTAGTACTTGATTGTATTCACTTCTGTAGATCGTTGAGGATTCTCGCACATCTCAGTGTTTATGCTACAAATCTAAAAAAAAAAAAAAAGAAAAGGTATGGCCTCTACCACAAGGCCGATTTCAAGTAATAACTAAGTGAGTAACCCTTGGAGACATATTTGCTTTGAAAATGAAATTTTTAATTTAGCAATCGGTGGTCTAATCACAAAATGGATATTGGGAATCATTGTAAAAAAAAATACATTTAAATGTAAAAACTGAAGAAATAGTGTAAAACAGTATGTAGTCAAGTGGGACTTGGGGATACCATCCCCATTTGGTTTATGAGGGTGAGACTGTCACTGCAATACATGTTTTATTTAGCTTGGTTAGGTTAGTCAAGTTAATAAAACTTGGGAAAATTCACATAACGATGGCATAGAGGAATTTTCTCCAGTTGATTCTAATATAGTCATTGATTTTCTGTAAATTCTGTCACAAAAGATATTTTCTATTCCATCCTGCTAAAATTTTTCATCCTCCTTCCTATGCTACTAATAAATGCCCATTTCTTTTAATAACTGACAATATCCTACAGAAATAAGAGGTAATAGAGAATAATATATTTAATTTAGAAGAAATGACGAACCTCTTAGTTGTTTGGTTAAAACTGTTTTGTAGTTTTTTGTACTTGCTATTTAGGTCAAATTTAGACTGACTGAAGGAATTGGTTATCAAGAGAAATTTGTATACCGAGACTGAAATGCTAAAAATAGTAACATGACCGTCATTTTGTTTACAATTGCTATTATCGTTTTTGTTTGCATTAATGTTATCGTTGTTATCATCACCATTATCATCGTCATGATCATCATCATATATTATGAGTTTAAGAAATGAGTATATGATATGATACCAATATGAGCTCTCGTATTATTCCACGTTCATGTGATTTCGAATTGCAAATAAAATCATCAAAACAAATATAAGAGAGCAAGCACAGGCCTTTTCTAAAGCAAAAATAAAAAAATAATAATAAAAAAAAAAACATATTGTAAATGTCACGAGAATGACTGCAGTGAGGAATATGTAAAACTTTACGGAAATTACATTGACGTTCATTTGGTATTCAGTATCTGTATATTTCCACGTGCATCCGTAAGTTGGACAGTTGCCTCAATAGGAAATAATTGCAAATAACATAATTTTGAATAGGAAAATACTGCAGCCTTTTTCTCTGGGCTCTTATTCTGTGATTTGGACAAGGGGGAGAGAGAGAGAGAGAGAGAGAGAGAGAGAGGAGAGAGAGAGAGAGAGAGAGAGAGAGAGAGAGAGAGAGAGAGAGAGAGAGAGAGAGAGAGAGAGAGATTACAACTGTATTTCAAACACGTAACTTTCCACGTTGTGCATTGAGAATTTGTAATTAGCGAAATACCGATATTTTATAA
>JAXCGZ010011050.1:2500-10174 GCA_037179515.1 Halocaridina rubra
GTACATCGTCATGCAACCTTATCGCTTCCAACACTCATCCCCTAAACATAGCTCTCAGCTCTGCATCTTTCAATCTGCACCACTTTATATTTGGGTCAATCCTCGGATTCTTACTTTTCCTACATTTCCTGAGCCTGCAATCAGTTACTACTATCCTATGCTGCACTGCTACACTCTCCCCATTTATTAATTTACAGTTGCTAATCTCCTTTAGATGGTCTCTCCTACACAACAATAAATCTATCTGGCTCTCCCTCCCACCGCCACTGTATGTAATCAATCTGTTTTCCTTTTTCTCAACGAATGTGTTGATCAATGCCAGATCAAATGCCACTGCAAAATCAATCACTCTCTGCCCCCCTCATTTCTCTCACCCGCCCCCCAGCCCCCATGAACTCTACCTATCCAAGCCCCCCAATTCCCAAGTGGCCATTTAGATCTCCTCCCAAAATTACCCTCTCCCTTATAGGAATTTTTCTAAGCTCCTGGGCCATCTCCTCCCAAAATACATCCTTCTCCTCCGCTGTACAACCAGTTTGTGGGGCATAGGCACATACCACATTGACTACCGTTTCTCCCAGTCCAAGCTTTAATCTCATAATTCTGTCACTCTTTCTATTCACACCAAGTAAGCATTCCTTCAGGTCTTTGGATAGTATTATTCCTACACCATTCCTCCCTTCCTCATTTGCTCCACTATAGAACAATTTGCAACCCTCACCCAGTTCTCTCACCTTATTTGCTTTCCACCTGGTCTCTGCACACAGAGCACTCCAAGTCACCTCCTCTCCATCAGGGCCACCAATTCTCACCCCTTCCCAGTCATCGTTCCCACATTAAGAGTGCCCACCCGCATCACCTCATCTGACACTCTCCCTCGAACTTGCCTCTTTAACCCAGCCCGCCCATGACTAGGTAGCCCTTGCTGTCTTTCCGGGGGGGGGGGGTCAGGCGAAGCCCCAACATGTCACTTAAGGGGAACTCCCTAGTATGGTGACTATTCTCGTTATCTGTACTGGCCATATTTTGGTTTTGGCAAAATATTTATGGCCGGATGCCCTTCCTGCCGCCAACCCTCCCCATATATTTATATATGTGTGTGTGTGTGTGTGTGTGTGTGTGTGTGTGTGTGTGTGCATCTTCCTTGGTGGCAGAAGGGAATCAATGCCTTCCCTGTATTTAGTTTTTATCATAAGAGCCCATTATGGGGGGATAAGGGAGCAATGAGATGGCAATACTATCATCTTTAATTTTTCTCTCGTCACAGAGCAACTGATAGAAATGGTAAGGCTGAACGAACACACACACACACACACAAATGTGTATATATATATATATATATATATATATATATATATATATATATATATATATATATATATATATATATATATATATATATATATATATATATATATATATATATCCAATTAAGCACTTTACATATGTGAAAACATGAATCATTTTTTACCCCGACCGGGACTCGAACCTAGGACTTATGATTACTAAGTCAAGGCGCTACCACTACACCACAGAAGGTTAAAAGGAATCCAACCTTATAGCTTATATCTGCTATACTTAGGAATGAACGCATTCTAACTGAATGCCACTATGTTCATATTACAGATTCCCCAACCTCACTCGTGGCTTCATTTTAGCATTTAATTCAATTCCCAATCTCATTCGGGCCATGAAATAACCAATTAAGCACATTACATATGTGAAAACATGAATCATTTTTTACCCCGACCGGGACTCGAACCTAGGACTTATGATTACTAAGTCAAGGCGCTACCACTATACCACAGAAGGTTAAAAGGAATCCAACCTTATAGCTTATATCTGCTATACTTAGGAATGAACGCATTTTAACTGAATGCCACTATGTTCATATTACAGATTCCCCAACCAAAGTATAGCAGATATAAGCTATAAGGTTGGATTCCTTTTAACCTTCTGTGGTGTAGTGGTAGCGCCTTGACTTAGTAATCATAAGTCCTAGGTTCGAGTCCCGGTCGGGGTAAAAAATGATTCATGTTTTCACATATGTAATGTGCTTAATTGGTTATTTCATGGCCCGAATGAGATTGGGAATGGAATTAAATTCTAAAATGAAGCCACGAGTGAGGTTGTGGAATCTGTAATATGAACATAGTGGCATTCAGTTAGAATGCATTCATTCCTAAGTATAGCAGATATAAGCTATAAGGTTGGATTCCTTTTAGCCTTCTGTGGTGTAGTGGTAGCGCCTTGACTTAGTAATCATAAGTCCTAGGTTCGAGTCCCGGTCGGGGTAAAAAATGATTCATATATATATATATATATATATATGTGTGTGTGTGTGTGTGTGTGTGTGTGTGTGTGTGTGTGTGTGTGTGTGTGTGATTACCTAAATGTGTTTACGGGAAAGAGCCCAAAGCTTGTATCTTTCCGTCTCCTCATCGGTTCCATTTTATACTTAGTGATCCTTATCATACCTGTCCTTAAAACTATGGATTGAGATAGCATTAACTACCTCCTCGCTTAGCCAATTCCAATTATCAACCACTCTTACACTGAAAAAGTATTTCCTTACATCCTGCAAAGAAGTTTTCTTACGAAGCTTCAAACTATGACCTCTAGTTCTAGAGCCAGCCATATCAAAATATCGATCCCTATCCACTCTATCATAACCATGAAGGAATTCAAAGACTGTCACCATATCGCCCCTCACTCTTCTAGCTTCGAGTGATGGTAAGTCTAATTCCCTCAGCCTCTCATCATAACTGAGGTTACCTATTTCTGACACCAGTTTCGTGGCATGTCTTTGAACTTTTTCAAGCTTAGCTATGTGCTTTTTCAAGATGCGGATTCCAAAAGGGGGGCTTCATATTCGAGTGTTGTCCTCACATAGGTTACATAAATATTTCTGAACATTTCCTTGTCCATGTGCCTGAGGGCTACCCTTACATTTGATAAGAAGGCATATGCTGCCCTTACTATGTCATTTATATGTATTTCTGGAGACCAATCTGCCAGTATGTTTACTCCTAGATCTCTCTCATTTTCTGTCTCTTGAAGTTGTACTTCAGCCAACGAGTAGTCAAGCTCGGGCCTTCTTGTACCCATTCTCATTGCCTTACATTTTGAAGTATTGAATTTCATTAGCCACTTTTCTCACCACTCATGCAGACTATTTAGAACTTCCTGAAGTTCTCCACCATTGTTCTCGTTTCCTACTTTCTTCACAATCTTTGCTTCATCAACAAACATATTCATGAATGAATTTACAGACTCTGGTAGGTCATTTACATATACAAGGAACAAAAGTGGCCCTAAAACTGAACCCTGTGGACCACTACTAACTCTTCTCAATTCAGACACTGAGTGTCTTACTCTAACCCTCTGTTCCCTTCCTTCTAAGTAAGTTTTTATCCATTCCAAGACATTTCCACCTATTCTAGCCATTGTTTGCAGCTTCCTAATAAGTCTCACATGTGGAACAGTGTCAAACGCTTTCTGGAAGTCTAGGAATATGCAATCTGCCTAGTCCTCTCTTTCCTGTAAGATTCGGCTTACCTCATCATAAAATTATAATAAATTTGTTACTGTTGATCTACCTTCTCTGAAGCCATGTTGCCTCACTGACAAAAAGTTGAAGGATTCCAAGTGAAGAGAGATATGTTTCCTTAGTAGTTTCTCCATAACTTTGCAAACTATGCTGGTCAAGGAAACTGGTCTATAGTTCAGAGCAGTATCCCTTCTTCCCTTTTTGAAGATAGGTATCACGTTTGCTAGTTTCCAGCATCTTGGAAAATCCCATGACTCCAGTGACTTTTTAAATATGATACTTAGTGCCACTGATAGTGAGTTTGCTCATTTTTTAAGTACATGAGAGGATACATCATCAGGACCTGTAGCTTTATGAACATCTAACTCTATCAGCACTTTGCATACCTCTGTGGCTGTAAGGTTGATGTTCTCTACTACCGGCCCTTCAGCTTCTATCTCTGCAATCTGAGGGGGTGGGGTATTTTCTAATGTAAATACTGACTGAAACTCCTTGTTCATTTCTTTGCAGATATCTTCATCCGTCTCAGTGATGCTTCCATCCGCTCTCTTAAGCCTTAAAACCTGTTCTTTTACCTTCAGTTTTCCTCTGATAAAGCTGTGGAAAAGCTTGGGATTTTCTTTAGCCTTCCTGGTGATGTCCCTCTCATAGTCTCTCTCTGCCTCTCTTCTTTTACTTAGGTAATCATTTCTTGCTCTTTTGTAGGTTTGCCAGGCATTTATGTTTTTTCTCCTCCTATACCTTTTCCAGCATTTGTCTCTCCCTCCACTCCTTAGCTCTTTTACACTCATTATCAAACCATTTCTCTCTGGCATGAATTACACCTACTTTGGTGACAGGTATGCAGCAATCTACTATCTTCCCATATTTCTCACAAAAGATGTCATAAATTTCTTGTACAGATTTGTTGTAAACTAAGGTTCTCCAGTCGATAACTGCAAAAAGCTCATTCATTTTGATGTAATCTCCTTTCGGATAGTTCCTCCTCATGTCCTCAGTGCCTCTACTCTCAGGCAGAATATCTTTAATGGTATACTCCATCAACAACACACAGTGGTCACTCTTTCCAATTGGTGGTTCATACTCAATTTTTTCAATATCCAACACATTATCTGTGAATACTAAATCAAATAGTGATGGCTCATCCCTACCCCTGGCCCTCGTTGGTTCCATTACATGTTGGTGTAGGAAATTCCCTTGTACGCAATCTAGGAATCTTGCCCCGAATGAGTCCTCACCACTGTGTGGGTCAGGATTTATCCAATCTATCTCTTTATGATTAAAATATCCCATAATCAAAATCCTACATTTTCTTTCCCGTGCCATGTTAACAACTGAGTTTATGACTTCAATAGTACCTATATGACTTTCCTCATAAACTTCAAGCCTATTCTGGTTCGTTGGTGGGTTATATGCAACAGTTATTATAATGCTTCTGACCCAGTATTTATGTGAGCAACAAGAAATTCCTTGAACTCACTTTCTATAGCCAAGTTTATTTCTTCAACTTGAATCCTTTCACTTATGAGCAGTGCTATCCCTCCACCACTCCTCTCAGATCTTTCAACCCTTAATATTCTGAAGCCCTTAGGAAAAACTGCGACACTGTTTATGTCGTCCCTCAACTTAGTCTCTGTGTTCCGGTTCCGGTTTTACGTCACGGACTCCCTTATCAACCAAGGGCTAGGACGGTTGCCTTCTTGCGAAGGACTTGTTTTGGCAGATGTAATCCTTACGCTGAGTGCATGCCTTTGCTAACCTCAGACCGTGGCAGGGCGCGAACCCTCAACCTGACGCCTCAGAGTCGGAGACGCTACCGACTGAGCCACGGCGACTACCCTCAACTTAGTCTCTGTAATTGCTACTATATCTGCCTTACTGTTGTGAATCCTATCTTTTAATTCTACTGCCTTACCAGCTAATCCATCAGCATTAGTGTATAACAATCTTAATGAGGCCCCATCCCCTGATCTTCTGTCATTATCTTCTTTATCTCCCCTTTGTCTGGAAGAACTCTGAAATGAAAATTTTTCTTCTGTTCTTCATTTCTTTCCTCAGTTAACCTTCTTGCCTCTTGCAACAAGATTTTTATCTTTCCCATCTCTTCCTGTGTTCTGTATCGTCTAATGAACACGTCTTTGAATTCTTGAGGGTCTTTTAGACTTTTTTTTCTCAACAATATTTCCCTACATGTTTCCCCTCTCTCAAAGGTTACTTTTGTTGGTCTCGGCTTTCCTTCCCTCGAATATTTGCCTAGTTGGTGTATGTTTACAATATCCTCAGGATGTACACAGAATGAATAAGAGCATATACCATACGTAAACAAACGCCTATAATAAACATTTAGGCTTAAGAAAAACATGAACCTAGGGTCAACATAGTTAAATTAGAATTAACCTTATGTTAATATCAATATGTTTTATTTAGGTCGTGCTGAGAGGTACAAACACATAAATTTCTTTAAACAAAGACAATAAATTGTAGTTTTGTTGATTCTATGGTACTTCTGAATGTTTAGGCCAGCTAACTAAACAACAGTCACGTTTCAGTACATTATAAATATACGCTAGTGATTTTTCGTACAAAGACGTATACTTAAAATGCCTTTATGTAAGTTGCAACTTGAAGGTGAAAGAAAACGAAATTCTTAAATAGAAAACGGAGAACAAATATGAGGAGACACTTTTCTGTTGCTGATAATATTTTTGTTTGTCGTTTTATGTGTCCCTACTCATCCCTGTTATGGAGGTGGACGCAAACAGGTTGGAGATATAACATCTAGGTGGATGCCCTTCCTAATGCCCCGTGGTGGGCTCTTTTTATTATTGATAATGTACTTAAACATTTATGTGTGCCCCACGTGGTGAGCTCTTTTGATTATCGATAATATAGTCAAACATGAGAGAGAGAGAGAGAGAGAGAGAGAGAGAGAGAGAGAGAGAGAGAGAGAGAGAGAGAGAGAGAGAGAGAGAGAGAGAGAGAGAGAGAGATTAAAATATGGACTTATTGCGTCTCTTCTGAAATTAGCTGATAATGGAGAGGATGGCAGAAGCTGTAATAGAATTATCGCGTCTCAAGAAAATTCAATAATTACTTCTGATAACGAACGGAAAGGAAATAGGGCTCTCTGATAGGTGTGGCCACGGTTGCTCATTGGTAGAGCGCAGGAGTCGGGAAGGGACTAAAGCGTGTTCGATCCCACCGCGGGAGTTAGGAAGTGCATCCAGGGTCATTCCCCCAGCTCTATTATATCCCTTTTTACTTTTGTTCAAATACACACACACACACACACACACCACACACACACACACACACACACACACACACACACACACACACACACACACACACACACACACACACACACACACACACACACACACACACACAAAAGTTCAAAGACATGCCACGAAACTGGTGCCAGAAATACGCAATCTCAGTTATGATGAGAGGCTGAGGGAATTAGACTTACCATCACTCGAAGCTAGAAGAGTGAGGGGGGATATGGTGACAGTCTTTAAATTCCTTCATGGTTATGATAGAGTGGATAGGGATCGATATTTTGATATGGCTGGCTCTAGAACTAGAGGTCATAGTTTGAAGCTTCGTAAGAAAACTTGTTTGCAGGATGTAAGGAAATACTTTTTCAGTGCAAGAGTAGTTCATAATTGGAATTGGCTAAGCGAGGAGGTAGTTAATGCTATCTCAATCCATAGTTTTAAGGACAGGTATGATAAGTATGACTAAGTATAAAATGGAACCGATGAGGAGACGGGAAGATACGAGCTTTGGGCTCTTTCCCGTAAACACAATTAGGTAATCACACACACATACGTATATATATATAATATATATATATATATATATATATATATATATATATATATATATATATATATATATATATATATATATATATGATAGTTCAAGTCTTGGCTACTCGTTCCTCGAATTATCTCAAGAGAATTTTCGTGTTGCCATCACTCATATGTGTCTGGATGATATGATTGTAACAACAGAATATCCTTCAGTGTTATCACGTGATGTTAAAAGGATGAAAAAAAAGTTGATACATGTTAAGAACAATTCCTTGCCTTAGAAAGGAATTTAATATATACTCCTTT
>JAXCGZ010011051.1:0-10141 GCA_037179515.1 Halocaridina rubra
GCTGATGGATTAGCTGGTAAGGCAGTAGAATTAAAAGATAGGATTCACAACAGTAAGGCAGATATAGTAGCAATTACAGAGACTAAGTTGAGTGAGGACATAAACAGTGTCACAGTTTTTCCTAAGGGCTTCAGAATACTAAGGGTCGAAAGATCTGAGAGGACTGGTGGAGGGATAGCACTGCTCATAAGTGAGAGGATTCAAGTTGAAGAGATAAACTTGGCTATAGAAAGTGAGTTCAGGGAATTTCTTGTTGCTCGCATAAATACTGGGTCAGAGAGCATTATAATAACTGTTGTATACAACCCACCAAGGAACCAAAATAGGCTTGAAATTTATGAGGAAAGTCATATAGGTACGATTGAAGTCATAAACTCAGTTGTTAACATGGCGCGGGAGAAAAAATGTAGGATTTTGATTATGGGAGACTTTAATCATAAAGAGATAGATTGGATAAATCTTGACCCACACAGTGGTGAGGACTCCTTTGGGGCAAGATTCCTAGATTGCGTACAAGGGAATTTCCTACACCAACATGTAATGGAACCAACAAGAGCCAGGGGTGGGGATGAGCCATCACTACTTGATCTGGTGTTCACAGATAATGTGTTGGATATTGAAAATATTGAGTATGAACCACCAATTGGAAAGAGTGACCACTGTGTGTTGTTGATGGAGTATATCATTGAAGACATTCTTCCTGAGAGTAGAGGCACTGAGGACATGAGGAGGAACTATCAGAAAGGAGATTACATCAAAATGAATGAGCTTTTTGCAGTTATTGACTGGAGAACCTTATTTTACAACAAATCTGTACAAGAAATGTATGACATCTTTTGTGAGAAATATGGGAAGATAGTAGATTGCTGCATACCTGTCACCAAAGTAGGTGTAATTCATGCCAGAGAGAAATGGTTCGATAATGGGTGTAAAAGAGCTAAGGAGTGGAGAGACAAATGCTGGAAAAGGTATAGGAGGAGAAAAAACATAAATGCCTGGCAAACCTACAAAAGAGCAAGAAACGACTACCTAAGTAAAAGGAGAGAGGCAGAGAAAGATTATGAGAGGGACATCACCAGGAAGGCTAAAGAAAATCCCAAGCTTTTCCACAGCTTTATCAGAGGAAAACTGAAGGTAAAAGAACAGGTTTTAAGGCTAAAGAGAGCGGATGGAAGCATCACTGAGACGGACGAAGAGATCTGCAAAGAATTGAACAAGGAGTTTCAGTCAGTATTTACAGTAGAAAATACCCCACCCCCTCAGATTGCAGTGATAGAAGCTCAAGGGCCGGTATTAGAGAACATCAACCTTACAGCCACAGAGGTATGCAAGGCGCTGATGGATTTAGATGTTCATAAAGCTACAGGTCCTGATGACATATCCCCTCATGTGCTTAAAAAATGCGCAAACACAATATCAGTGGCACTAAGTATCATATTTAAGGAGTCATTGGAGTCGGGGGAGATTCCAAGATGCTGGAAACAAGCAAATGTGATACCTATCTTCAAAAAGGGAAGGAGGGATACGGCTCTGAACTATAGACCAGTTTCCTTGACCAGCATAGTTTGCAAACTTATGGAGAAACTAGTAAGGAAACATATCTCTCTTCACTTGGAATCCTTCAACTTTTTGTCAGTGAGGCAACATGGCTTCAGAGAAGGAAGATCAACAGTAACAAACTTATTAGAATTTTATGATGAGGTAAGCCAAATCTTACAGGAAAGAGAGGGCTGGGCAGATTGCATATTCCTAGACTTCCAGAAAGCGTTTGACACTGTTCCACATGGGAGACTTATTAGGAAGCTGCAATCAATGGCTAGAATAGGTGGAAATGTCTTGGAATGGATAAAAACTTACTTAGAAGGAAGGGAACAGAGGGTTAGAGTAAGACACTCAGTGTCTGAATGGAGAAGAGTTAGTAGTGGAGTTCCACAGGGTTCAGTTTTAGGGCCACTTTTGTTCCTTGTATATGTAAATGACCTACCAGAGTCTGTAAATTCATTCATGAATATGTTTGCAGATGATGCAAAGATTGTGAAGAAAGTAAAAAACGAGAACAATGGTAGAGAACTTCAGGAGGATCTAAATAATCTGCATGAGTGGTCAGAAAAGTGGCTAATGAAATTCAATACCTCAAAATGTAAGGTAATGAGAATGGGTACAAGTGCAAGAAGGCCCAAGCTTGACTACTCGGTGGCTGGAGTACAACTTCAGGAGACAGAAAATGAGAGAGATCTAGGAGTAAACATATTGGCAGATTTGTCTCCAGAAATACATATAAATGGCGTAGTAAGGGCAGCATATGCATTCTTATCAAATGTAAGGGTAGCCTTCAGGCACATGGACAAGGAAATGTTCAGAAATATTTATGTAACCTATGTGAGGCCAAAACTCGAATATGCAGCCCCCTTTTGGAATCCGCACTTGAAAAAGCACATAGCTAAGCTTGAAAAAGTTCAAAGACATGCCACGAAACTGGTGCCAGAAATACGCAATCTCGGTTATGATGAGAGGCTGAGGGAATTAGACTTGCCATCACTCGAAGCTAGAAGAGTAAGGGGGGATATGGTGACAGTCTTTAAATTCCTTCATGGTTATGATAGAGTGGATAGGGATCGATATTTCGATATGGCTGGCTCTAGAACTAGAGGTCATAGTTTGAAGCTTCGGAAGAAAACTTGTTTGCAGGATGTAAGGAAATACTTTTTCAGTGTAAGAGTAGTTGATAATTGGAATTCGCTAAGCGAGGAGGTAGTTAATGCTACCTCAATCCATAGTTTTAAGGACAGGTATGATAAGTATCACTAAGTCAAAAAATGGAACCGATCAGGAGACGGGAAGATACGAGCTTTGGGCTCTTTCCCGTAAACACAATTAGGTAATCACAATTAGGTAATCACACACACACACACACACACACACACACACACACACACACACACACACACACAAAGCTAGGGTTGTAGACCTGATAAGAAAGCTTGGAGTAGTATGTGGTCCTGAGGATATTGTAAACATACACCAACTAGGTAAATATTCGAGGGAAGGAAAGCTGAGACCAACAAAAGTAACCTTTGAGAGAGGGGAAACATGTAGGGAAATATTGTTGAGAAAAAAAAGTCTAAAAGACCTTCAAGAATTCAAAGAAGTGCTCATTAGACAATACAGAACACAGGAAGAGATGGGAAAGATCAAAAACTTGTTGCAAGAGGCAAGAAGGTTAAATGATGAAAGAAATGAAGAAGAGAAGAAAAATTTTCATTACAGAGTTCTTCCAGACAAAGGGGAGATAAAGAAGATAATGAAAGAAGATCAGGGGATGGGGCCTCATTAAGATTGTTATACACAAATGCTGATGGATTAGCTGGTAAGGCAGTAGAATTAAAAGATAGGATTCGCAACAGTAAGGCAGATATAGTAGCAATTACAGAGACTAAGTTGAGTGAGGACATAAACAGTGTCACAGTTTTTCCTAAGGGTTTCAGAATACTAAGGGTTGAAAGATCTGAGAGGACTGGTGGAGGGATAGCACTGCTCATAAGTGGAAGGATTCAAGTCGAAGAAATAAACTTGGCTATAGAAAGTGAGTTCAAGGAATTTCTTGTTGCTCGCATAAATACTGGGTCAGAGAGCATTATAATAACTGTTGTATACAACCCACCAAGGAACCAAAATAGGCTTGAAGTTTATGAGGAAAGTCATATAGGTACTATTGAAGTCATAAACTCAGTTGTTAACATGGCACGGGAAAAAAAATGTAGGATTTTGATTATGGGAGACTTTAATCATAAAGAGATAGATTGGATAAATCTTGACCCACACAGTGGTGAGGACTCATTCGGGGCAAGATTCCTAGATTGCATACAAGGGAATTTCCTACACCAACATGTAATGGAACCAACAAGGGCCAGGGGTGGGGATGAGCCATCACTACTTGATCTAGTGTTCACAGATAATGTGTTGGATATTGAAAAAATTGAGTATGAACCACCAATTGGAAAGAGTGACCACTGTGTGTTGTTGATGGAGTATATCATTGAAGATATTCTTTCTGAGAGTAGAGGTACTGAGGACATGAGGAGGAACTATCGGAAAGGAGATTACATCAAAATGAATGAGCTTTTTGCAGTTATTGACTGGAGAACCTTATTTTACAACAAATCTGTACAAGAAATGTATGACATCTTTTGTGAGAAATATGGGAAGATAGTAGATTGCTGCATACCTGTCACCAAAGTAGGTGTAATTCATGCCAGAGAGAAATGGTTCGATAATGGGTGTAAAAGAGCTAAGGAGTGGAGAGACAAATGCTGGAAAAGGTATAGGAGGAGAAAAAACATAAATGCCTGGCAAACCTACAAAAGAGCAAGAAATGACTACCTAAGTAAAAGGAGAGATGCAGAGAGAGACTATGAGAGGGACATCACCAGGAAGGCTAAAGAAAATCCCAAGCTTTTCCACAGCTTTATCAGAGGAAAACTGAAGGTAAAAGAACAGGTTTTAAGGCTAAAGAGAGCGGATGGAAGCATCACTGAGACGGATGAAGAGATCTGCAAAGAATTGAACAAGGAGTTTCAGTCAGTATTTACAGTAGAAAATACCCCACCCCCTCAGATTGCAGTGATAGAAGCTCAAGGGCCAGTATTAGAGAACATCAACCTTACAGCCACAGAGGTATGCAAAGCGCTGATGGATTTAGATGTTCATAAAGCTACAGGTCCCGATGACATATCTCCTCATGTGCTTAAAAAATGCGCAAACACAATATCAGTGGCACTAAGTATCATATTTAAGGAGTCACTGGAGTCGGGGGAGATTCCAAGATGCTTGAAACAAGCAAATGTGATACCTATCTTCAAAAAGGGAAGGAGGGATACGGCTCTGAACTATAGACCAGTTTCCTTGACCAGCATAGTTTGCAAAGTTATGGAGAAACTACTAAGGAAACATATCTCTCTTCACTTGGAATCCTTCAACTTTTTGTCAGTGAGGCAACATGGCTTCAGAGAAGGTAGATCAACAGTAACAAACTTATTAGAATTTTATGATGAGGTAAGCCAAATCTTACAGGAAAGAGAGGGCTGGGCAGATTGCATATTCCTAGACTTCCAGAAAGCGTTTGACACTGTTCCACATGGGAGACTTATTAGGAAGCTGCAATCAATGGCTAGAATAGGTGGAAATGTTTTGGAATGGATAAAAACTTACTTAGAAGGAAGGGAACAGAGGGTTAGAGTAAGACACTCAGTGTCTGAATGGAGAAGAGTTAGTAGTGGAGTTCCACAGGGTTCAGTTTTAGGGCCACTTTTGTTCCTTGTATATGTAAATGACCTACCAGAGTCTGTAAATTCATTCATGAATATGTTTGCAGATGATGCAAAGATTGTGAAGAAAGTAAAAAACGAGAACAATGGTAGAGAACTTCAGGAGGATCTAAATAATCTGCATGAGTGGTCAGAAAAGTGGCTAATGAAATTCAATACTTCAAAATGTAAGGTAATGAGAATGGGTACAAGTGCAAGAAGGCCCAAGCTTGACTACTCGGTGGCTGGAGTACAACTTCAAGAGACAGAAAATGAGAGAGCTCTAGGAATAAACATACTGGCAGATTTGTCTCCAGAAATACATATAAATGGCATAGTAAGGGCAGCATATGCATTCTTATCAAATGTAAGGGTAGCCTTCAGGCACATGGACAAGGAAATGTTCATAAATATTTATGTAACCTATGTGAGGCCAAAACTCGAATATGCAGCCCCACTTTGGAATCCGCACTTGAAAAAGCACATAGCTAAGCTTGAAAAAGTTCAAAGACATGCCACGAAACTGGTGCCAGAAATACGCAATCTCAGTTATGATGAGAGGCTGAGGGAATTAGACTTACCATCACTCGAAGCTAGAAGAGTGAGGGGGGATATGGTGACAGTCTTTAAATTCCTTCATGGTTATGATAGAGTGGATAGGGATGGATATTTTGATATGGCTGGCTCTAGAACTAGAGGTCATAGTTTGAAGCTTCGTAAGAAAACTTCTTTGCAGGATGTAAGGAAATACTTTTTCAGTGTAAGAGTAGTTGATAATTGGAAATGGCTAAGCGAGGAGGTAGTTAATGCTATCTCAATCCATAGTTTTAAGGACAGGTATGATAAGTATCACTAAGTATAAACTGGAACCGATCAGGAGACGGGAAGATACGAGCTTTGGGCTCTTTCCCATAAACACAATTAGGTATTCACAATTAGGTAATCACACAACAGTAACAAACTTATTAGAATTTTATGATGAGGTAAGCCAAATCTTACAGGAAAGAGAGGGCTGGGCAGATTGCATATTCCTAGACTTCCAGAAAGCGTTTGACACTGTTCCACATGGGAGACTTATTAGGAAGCTGCAATCAATGGCTAGAATAGGTGGAAATGTTTTGGAATGGATAAAAACTTACTTAGAAGGTAGGGAACAGAGGGTTAGAGTAACACACTCAGTGTCTGAATGGAGAAGAGTTAGTAGTGGAGTTCCACAGGGTTCAGTTTTAGGGCCACTTTTGTTCCTTGTATATGTAAATGACCTACCAGAGTCTGTAAATTCATTCATGAATATGTTTGCAGATGATGCAAAGATTGTGAAGAAAGTAAAAAACGAGAACAATGGCAGATAACTTCAGGAGGATCTAAATAATTTGCATGAGTGGTCAGAAAAGTGGCTAATGAAATTCAATACTTCAAAATGTAAGGTAATGAGAATGGGTACAAGTGCAAGAAGGCTCAAGCTTGACTACTTGGTGGCTGGAGTACAACTTCAAGAGACAGAAAATGAGAGAGATCTAGGAGTAAACATACTGGCAGATGTCTCCAGACATACATATAAATGGCATAGTAAGGGCTGCATATGCATTCTTATCAAATGTAAGGGTAGCCTTCAGGCACATGGACAAGGAAATGTTCATAAATATTTATGTAACCTATGTGAGGCCAAAACTCGTATATGCAGCCCCCTTTTGGAATCCGCACTTGAAAAAGCACATAGCTAAGCTTGAAAAAGTTCAAAGACATGCCACGAAACTGGTGCCAGAAATACGCAATCTCAGTTATGATGAGAGGCTGAGGGAATTAGACTTACCATCACTCGAAGCTAGAAAAGTGAGGGGGGATATGGTGACAGTCTTTAAATTCCTTCATGGTTATGATAGAGTGGATAGGGATGGATATTTTGATATGGCTGGCTCTAGAACTAGAGGTCATAGTTTGAAGCTTCTTAAGAAAACTTCTTTGCAGGATGTAAGAAAATACTTTTTCAGTGTAAGAGTAGTTGATAATTGGAATTGGCTAAGCGAGGAGGTAGTTAATGCTATCTCAATCCATAGTTTTAAGGACAGGTATGATAAGTATCACTAAGTATAAAATGGAACCGATCGGGAGACGGGAAGATACGAGCTTTGGGCTCTTTCCCGTAAGCACAATTAGGTAATCACACTTGGCTATAGAAAGTGAGTTCAAGGAATTTCTTGTTGCTCGCATAAATACGGGGTCAGAGAGCATTATAATAACTGTTGTATACAACCCACCAAGGAACCAAAATAGGGTTGAAGTTTATGAGGAAAGTCATATAGGTACTATTGATGTCATAAACTCAGTTGTTAACATGGCACGGGAAAAAAAATGTAGGATTTTGATTATGGGAGACTTTAATCATAAAGAGATAGATTGGATAAATCTTGACCCACACAGTGGTGAGGACTCATTCGGGGCAAGATTCCTAGATTGCGTACAAGGGAATTTCCTACACCAACATGTAATGGAACCAACAAGGGCCAGGGGTGGGGATGAGCCATCACTACTTGATCTAGTGTTCACAGATAATGTGTTGGATATTGAAAAAATTGAGTATGAACCACCAATTGGAAAGAGTGACCACTGTGTGTTGTTGATGGAGTATATCATTGAAGATATTCTTCCTTAGAGTAGAGGCACTGAGGACATGAGGAGGAACTATCCGAAAGGAGATTACATCAAAATGAATGAGCTTTTTGCAGTTATTGACTGGAGAACCTTATTTTACAACAAATCTGTACAAGAAATGTATGACATCTTTTGTGAGAAATATGGGAAGATAGTAGATTGCTGCATACCTGTCACCAAATTAGGTGTAATTCATGCCAGAGAGAAATGGTTCGATAATGGGTGTAAAAGAGCTAAGGAGTGGAGAGACAAATGCTGGAAAAGGTATAGGAGGAGAAAAAACATAAATGCCTGGCAAACCTACAAAAGAGCAAGAAATGACTACCTAAGTAAAAGGAGAGAGGCAGAGAGAGACTATGAGAGGGACATCACCAGGAAGGCTAAAGAAAATCCCAAGCTTTTCCACAGCTTTATCAGAGGAAAACTGAAGGTAAAAGAACAGGTTTTAAGGCTAAAGAGAGGGGATGGAAGCATCACTGAGACGGATGAAGAGATCTGCAAAGAATTGAACAAGGAGTTTCAGTCAGTATTTACAGTAGAAAATACCCCACCCCCTCAAATTGCAGTGATAGAAGCTCAAGGGCCAGTATTAGAGAACATCAACCTTACAGCCACAGAGGTATGCAAAGCGCTGATGGATTTAGATGTTCATAAAGCTACAGATCCTGATGACATATCCCCTCATGTGCTTAAAAAATGCTCAAACACAATATCAGTGGCACTAAGTATCATATTTAAGGAGTCACTGGAGTCGGGGGAGATTCCAAGATGCTGGAAACAAGCAAATGTGATACCTATCTTCAAAAAATGAAGGAGGGATACGGCTCTGAACTATAGACCAGTTTCCTTGACCAGCATAGTTTGCAAAGTTATGGAGAAACTACTAAGGAAACATATCTCTCTTCACTTGGAATCCTTCAACTTTTTGTCAGTGAGGCAACATGGCTTCAGAGAAGGTAGATCAACAGTAACAAACTTATTAGAATTTTATGATGAGGTAAGCCAAATCTTACAGGAAAGAGAGGGCTGGGCAGATTGCATATTCCTAGACTTCCAGAAAGCGTTTGACACTGTTCCACATGGGAGACTTATTAGGAAGCTGCAATCAATGGCTAGAATAGGTGGAAATGTTTTGGAATGGATAAAAACTTACTTAGAAGGAAGGGAACAGAGGGTTAGAGTAAGACACTCAGTGTCTGAATGGAGAAGAGTTAGTAGTGGAGTTCCACAGGGTTCAGTTTTAGGGCCACTTTTGTTCCTTGTATATGTAAATGACCTACCAGAGTCTGTAAATTCATTCATGAATATGTTTGCAGATGATGCAAAGATTGTGAAGAAAGTAAAAAACGAGAACAATGGTAGAGAACTTCAGGAGGATCTAAATAATCTGCATGAGTGGTCAGAAAAGTGGCTAATGAAATTCAGTACTTCAAAATGTAAGGTAATGAGAATGGGTACAAGTGCAAGAAGGCCCAAGCTTGACTACTCGGTGGCTGGAGTACAACTTCAAGAGACAGAAAATGAGAGAGATCTGGGAGTAAACATACTGGCAGATTTGTCTCCAGAAATACATATAAATGGCATAGTAAGGGCAGCATATGCATTCTTATCAAATGTAAGGGTAGCCTTCCGGCACATGGACAAGGAAATGTTCATAAATATTTATGTAACCTATGTGAGGCGAAAACTCGAATATGCAGCCCCCTTTTGGAATCTGCACTTGAAAAAGCACATAGCTAAGCTTGAAAAAGTTCAAAGACATGCCACGAAACTGGTGCCAGAAATACGCAATCTCAGTTATGATGAGAGGCTGAGGGAATTAGACTTACCATCACTCGAAGCTAAAAGAGTGAGGGGGGATATGGTGACAGTCTTTAAATTCCTTCATGGTTATGATAGAGTGGATAGGGATGGATATTTTGATATGGCTGGCTCTAGAACTAGAGGTCTTAGTTTGAAGCTTCGTAAGAAAACTTCTTTGCAGGATGTAAGAAAATACTTTTTCAGTGTAAGAGTAGTTGATAATTGGAAATGGCTAAGCGAGGAGGTAGTTAATGCTATCTCAATCCATAGTTTTAAGGACAGGTATGATAAGTATCACTAAGTATAAAATGGAACTGATCGGGAGACGGGAAGATACGAGCTTTGGGCTCTTTCCCGTAAACACAATTAGGTAATTACAATTA
>JAXCGZ010011052.1:2500-7500 GCA_037179515.1 Halocaridina rubra
TCTCCTTATGATCCTTCCAACAAGCACCAACCTACTCACACCCACCCCACCTCCGTCACACGTCTATCCAATCCACATTTGAAGGTGCCTAAGTCATTGGCACCCACCATCATACTAGGAAGCCCGTTCCACGCATCAGCCACTCCATCACCAAACCAATTTTTACCAATTTCCCTTCTGAACGTAAATTTATCAAGCTTAAATCCATTATTACGAGTTCTGGTTAGATCATGAATTTTTAAAACTTTATTAATATCTCCCTTGTTAATCCCTTTAAACCATTTATACACTTCAATCATATCCCCCCTAACTCTTCGCCTCTCTAGAGAATGTAGATTAAGTTTTTTTAATCTGTCCTCATATGGTAGATTTCTGATATTGTGTATCATCTTGGTCATTCTTCGCTGCACTCTCTCCAAGGATTCAATTTCCATTCTATAATAGGGTGACCGGAATTGCACAGCATAATCTAAATGGGGCCTAACTAATGCAAGATAGAGCTGCAAAATAACTTGTTTCGTCCTATTGCTGACGCTTCTTGAGATAAATCCTAAAATTCTGTTTGCTTTATTTCTGACTGCTGTGCATTGCTCTCTTGGCTTAAGACTACTACTCACAAGAACTCCCAAATCCCTTTCACACTGAGAACTCATGATTTCATGGTTATTTAGCTTATAACTAGTATTGTCTTTTAGAGTACCCATTTTAACTACTTTACATTTTTCAACATTAAATTCCATTTGCCATTTGTCCGACCATTCAGATAATCTATTTAGATCTTCCTGTAAAGCATGAATGTCTTCTTTTCCATTTATAGTTCTACCTATTTTAGTGTCGTCTGCGAATTTACTTAGGTTACTACTGATATCCGAATCCAGATCATTTAGATATACGATGAATAATAGAGGACCCAGTACCGAGCCTTGTGGTACCCCGCTAGTAACCGAGCCCCACTCTGATTTCTCTCCATTTATGCAAACCCTCTGTTTTCTGTCTTTTAACCATTGTTTGATCCATCTGAGAACAGCTCCTCCTATACCATGAGCTTCCAGCTTTTTAACTAATCTTTTGTGAGGAACTCTATCAAAAGCTCTGCTAAAATCTAGATATATTGTATCATATTCTTTGCCACAATCTACTGCCTCGTAAACTTCTGAATAAAAAGACAGTAAGTTTGTAAGGCACGAAAAACCCTTAAGAAACCCGTGTTGTAAAAGTTTTATCAGTCTGTGTAATTCTAGATGTGCCCTTATTTTATTTGCAATTATGGATTCTAGAATCTTACCCACTGTTGACGTTAAATTTACCGGCCTATAATTATTCTTTTTAACACGTTCTCCTTTTTTAAATATTGGTACCACATCTGCCAATTTCCACTCCATGGGTACCGATCCTAATTTTATTGAATTATTAAATAATGCAGTTAGAGGACAACTAAGCTCTTCCTTGCATTCCTTTAATATTCTAGCATATATTCCATCAGGTCCCGGAGATTAATGAGCCTTTAATTTATCTATTTCTTTTATTACCTCCTCTCTCGTAATATTTATTGAACTAAGTATATTATCGGGACTGTCTCTGTAAATGGATTCTACTTCCGGAATATTTTCCAAGTTTTCATTTGTAAATACAGATAAGAAATAATCATTTAAACATGTACACATCACTTTATCGTCATCTGTGATATGGCCATTGGCTACTTCAATTGGTCCGACTTTTTCCTTAAATTTTGTTTGATAATGTTGATAAAACCCTTTAGGATTTTCTTTAGCTTCTCCTGCTATTCTAACTTCGTATTTTCTTTTCGACTCTCTAACTATCTTTTGAACTTCCCTGTTTAACTGCATATATTGCTGCCTCACCTGCTCTTCACCTCTATTTAGTTTCCTGTATATTCCTCTTTTAATACCTATAGGATTCTTTATTCTATTGTTCATTCATTTAGGGTCATTTTTTTCTTAATCTGCAATGTTTCATGGGAATATAGTCTCTCTGACTATTCTTAAGAATCATGACAAAATTGTTATATTCCTCATCCAAATTTATATTAAATGACGGACTGCTGTTCTTTCCTGTGAGAGAATTTAATGTATTAGAAAATAAGAACATAAGAATAGAGGACACTGCAACATGCCTACTGGCACACACGAGGCAGCTCCATTTTTGAATTGTATTTTCAGCATGTCTAACCTATTCTATTCTACTCTACTTATTTATTCTATTTTTCTTTTTATGATTTTTCTAATAAGCACTAACCTATTCATACCCACCCTACCTCTGTCATATGTCTATCTAATCTACATTTGAAGGTGTCTAAGGTATTGCCATTTACTATCATACTAGGAAGCTTGTTCCCTGCATCTGCTACTCTATTACCAAACCAATTTTTACCAATTTCCCTTCTGAACGTAAATTTATCAAGTTTAAATCCATTATTACGAGTTCTGGTTTGATCATAAATTTTTAAAACTTTATTAATATCTCCCTTGGTAATCCCTTTAAACCATTTATACACTTCAATCATATCCCCCCTAACTCTTCTCCTCTCTAGAGTATGTAGATTAAGTTTTTTTAATCTGTCCTCATATGGTAGATTTCTGATATTGTGTATCATCTTGGTCATTCTTCGCTGCACTCTCTCCAAGGATTCAATTTCCATTCTATAATAGTTTTAAAAATTTATGATCAAACCAGAACTCGTAATAATGGATTTAAACTTGATAAATTTACGTTCAGAAGGGAAATTGGTAAAAATTGGTTTGGTAATAGAGTAGCAGATGCAGGGAACAAGCTTCCTAGTATGATAGTAAATGGCAATACCTTAGACACCTTCAAATGTAGATTAGATAGACATATGACAGAGGTAGGGTGGGTATGAATAGGTTAGTGCTTATTAGAAAAATCATAAAAAGAAAAATAGAATAAATAAGTAGAGTAGAATAGAATAGGTTAGACATGCTGAAAATACAATTCAAAAATGGAGCTGCCTCGTGTGTGCCAGTAGGCATGTTGCAGTGTCCTCTATTCTTATGTTCTTATTTTCTAATACATTAAATTCTCTCACAGGAAAGAACAGCAGTCCGTCATTTAATATAAATTTGGATGAGGAATATAACAATTTTGTCATGATTCTTAAGAATAGTCAGAGAGACTATATTCCCATGAAACATTGCAGATTAAGAAAAAAATGACCCTAAATGAATGAACAATAGAATAAAGAATCCTATAGGTATTAAAAGAGGAATATACAGGAAACTAAATAGAGGTGAAGAGCAGGTGAGGCAGCAATATATGCAGTTAAACAGGGAAGTTCAAAAGATAGTTAGAGAGTCGAAAAGAAAATACGAAGTTAGAATAGCAGGAGAAGCTAAAGAAAATCCTAAAGGGTTTTATCAACATTATCAAACAAAATTTAAGGAAAAAGTCGGACCAATTGAAGTAGCCAATGGCCATATCACAGATGACGATAAAGTGATGTGTACATGTTTAAATGATTATTTCTTATCTGTATTTACAAATGAAAACTTGGAAAATATTCCGGAAGTAGAATCCATTTACAGAGACAGTCCCGATAATATACTTAGTTCAATAAATATTACGAGAGAGGAGGTAATAAAAGAAATAGATAAATTAAAGGCTCATTAATCTCCGGGACCTGATGGAATATATGCTAGAATATTAAAGGAATGCAAGGAAGAGCTTAGTTGTCCTCTAACTGCATTATTTAATAATTCAATAAAATTAGGATCGGTACCCATGGAGTGGAAATTGGCAGATGTGGTACCAATATTTAAAAAAGGAGAACGTGTTAAAAAGAATAATTATAGGCCGGTAAGTTTAACGTCAACAGTGGGTAAGATTCTAGAATCCATAATTGCAAATAAAATAAGGGCACATCTAGAATTACACAGACTGATAAAACTTTTACAACACGGGTTTCTTAAGGGTTTTTCGTGCCTTACAAACTTACTGTCTTTTTATTCAGAAGTTTACGAGGCAGTAGATTGTGGCAAAGAATATGATACAATATATCTAGATTTTAGCAGAGCTTTTGATAGAGTTCCTCACAAAAGATTAGTTAAAAAGCTGGAAGCTCATGGTATAGGAGGAGCTGTTCTCAGATGGATCAAACAATGGTTAAAAGACAGAAAACAGAGGGTTTGCATAAATGGAGAGAAATCAGAGTGGGGCTCGGTTACTAGCGGGGTACCACAAGGCTCGGTACTGGGTCCTCTATTATTCATCGTATATCTAAATGATCTGGATTCGGATATCAGTAGTAACCTAAGTAAATTCGCAGACGACACTAAAATAGGTAGAACTATAAATGGAAAAGAAGACATTCATGCTTTACAGGAAGATCTAAATAGATTATCTGAATGGTCGGACAAATGGCAAATGGAATTTAATGTTGAAAAATGTAAAGTAGTTAAAATGGGTACTCTAAAAGACAATACTAGTTATAAGCTAAATAACCATGAAATCATGAGTTCTCAGTGTGAAAGGGATTTGGGAGTTCTTGTGAGTAGTAGTCTTAAGCCAAGAGAGCAATGCACAGCAGTCAGAAATAAAGCAAACAGAATTTTAGGATTTATCTCAAGAAGCGTCAGCAATAGGACGAAACAAGTTATTTTGCAGCTCTATCTTGCATTAGTTAGGCCCCATTTAGATTATGCTGTGCAATTCCGGTCACCCTATTATAGAATGGAAATTGAATCCTTGGAGAGAGTGCAGCGAAGAATGACCAAGATGATACACAATATCAGAAATCTACCATATGAGGACAGATTAAAAAAACTTAATCTACATTCTCTAGAGAGGCGAAGAGTTAGGGGGGATATGATTGAAGTGTATAAATGGTTTAAAGGGATTAACAAGGGAGATATTAATAAAGTTTTAAAAATTCATGATCTAACCAGAACTCGTAATAATGGATTTAAGCTTGATAAATTTACGTTCAGAAGGGAAATTGGTAAAAATTGGTTTGGTGATGGAGTGGC
>JAXCGZ010011053.1:0-10067 GCA_037179515.1 Halocaridina rubra
AGTGAGCTACATTGAAAACGTTTCAAAAATGATCATTGAGCCAAGTTTCGAAAACTTTAGTGATAGAAGAAGTATGGGCAATAGGTCGGTAGTTTGAAAGGAATAGAGCGGTCACCCTTCTAAGGCACAGGCTGTACTAGAGCATGCTTCCAAGATGAAGGATAAATACTGGTTGACAGAATGAGGCAAAAAAGACAGCAAAGCACGGGAGCCAGTTCATCTGTAAACACCTGAAGGAACCTTGCAGGGATACCATAGGGACCAGATGCCTTGTTCGTCTTTAGCAAGCGAAGAGCCTTGTGAACTTTGCGTGAAGAAAGGATAAGGGAGGGTATAGGGTAAAGATTGAGGGACAGGTGCGCTGGAATTGTTTATGGAAAAGTTGGCAGCCAAAGAGAGCGGTTTTGTCAGTGGTAGAACAAGCTATAGAACCATAAGAACGAATGAGAGGGGGAAAGCCTAAGTTACAGAAGCTTTTGGAGAGCTTTTTGGCTAAGGATCAGAACATTTTAAGACAATTAGAGCAAAAGTTATCAACATAGAGGGGATAATGTCATATAAGTATTTAACAATTCTGTTTAGGTATGCTGCAATAGTCACTAAGATTATGAAGCATGAAAATAAAAAGACCTCTCTGTGGTGTACACTTTTGTTATATTGCTCTGAAAATTTGTACATCCATTAATGAGTTTCCTTTTTTGATAAATATAAGGCATATAAATTTTAATAAAAAAAATACATCATAATGAAAAACAGTCTAAAATAGTTAACACCTTTCATTGTCAACACTTTTAAGAAGCACATTTGATTACTTAAGTATTGGCATAATTTTTATCCATATGTGCTGCAATCCCTTCATTCCACTTTAGAGTCCCTTCATTATATAGTTTCCTACCACACAGCTTTCATCTTATATATTGTATATTTATTAAAATATTATTCATACTTTCCAAATGACAAAACCAACTTAGCTTGCTCTCCCTATGACTAAACCAACTTAAGTAGCTTGATGTTTTCTATATGACCGAATCAACACAATTAATTTGTAGAATCTTTAATAATCTTATACTGGGGAATGAATATCTGTCCCTGCATGTTTAGAATATGCATGAAACCTCGTTAATTTGGAATGAAGACCTAAAAAAAACTTTCATTCATAAGGAGGCCTAGACAATGCTAGGCTTTCAAGCTTATAAGTAGAGACTTTTAAGTGTTGTTAAGTTTATGTTAAAATCACTTACAGAATAGTATAATAGAATACCTTAGTTCTTCATAACAGATAATAAGCTAACACTGCCCATCAACTAAAGAAGCAAATAAAAACTTATAGATGATAATGTATATATTTTACCCTTCTGACTTGCTATGGAAGAGTAAAATGTCAGGAAGAAGTAGTATCCCACTAAATTTTGCCAACTGTTAATAATGATCATAGATATCCTTTGAAAAGTGAACTGCATATCAACATCAAAGTAGTTTTCTGTTTCCCAAAAGAACGTCCTAGAGCCATCCAATGGCCCATCAAGTATTGAAATGAGTCAACCTTATTTGCAACGGGAAGATAGTGATGATAATGATCCTCATTCTATTCAAAATGAGTGTATACTAAGAAAAGTAAAAAAATTGCAGTGGATACTGTCTAATGTATAGCACATTGACTAATTAGTATTGTGTATTCTATTGCCTGTTAGGGCTTTACATAAAAGTTTAAAACGACACCCCAATAGTTTGAAAATAAAAAAAAATAATGTGTAGAGGAAATGCAAAATCAATACTTTACGGTGGTATGCTTTCTATTACCTGTGATGCTTATATGTAAAAAGGAAAAAAATAAAACCATATCCTATACCCAAACACAGCATTCAGACCCACTCAAGCCTTCACAATGATGCTTAAAAATTACAGTTCCAACTGCACATTGTCTTACTGTATCGTATATGTATTACAGTTCTGTATTATCATTTACAGTAATGTACGGACATCCCACATCTTATGCTAATTAAAATAATGCGATGTTTGCTTTAGATGAATTGAAAATATTATTAACATAATAATAATCAGATACTCTTGAAAACTAAGTGGAACGAGAGTGATATGCCCAACTTGAATTTAGCACGTACTGAAAGGGCCTGGTGATCGGGGGGTGCGAGTGTTGGAAAGCTATGTGCATACATATGCTTGTGATGGAACAACAAATGAGTCAGTCTCTGTCTTACACTTGTTGGAGGTTCATCTAATCTCACAATGTGTTTTGAGTTCATCGCATTCATAAATTGTGCTACATTTACGTTATGCTCAAGAGAAATCTCTCCAGAAGAGCTAAGTGCTAATAGGCAGTGATGAAAAGTCTAAGGAGGGAAAGTGGTTTTTCTAGTTTGCGATAAAAAGTTTGTAAAAGCTGAGAGAGCCTTAAATATATAGTGCAAGAGCATGTCCTTGTTGAAAGATATACCTAATATGAAAAGGTGTTTAAGCTATATAATATCTACATTAAGGGTGTTAGCCCAGATGATATGAAGGAGCCCAAGGATTCAAGGCTAGGAAGGATCATCTCAATCTGGTGTTATATGACACTGCAGCATGCCATATGATAAGAGCAGGCCTCGTGTACAGACTGAAATATCTGCGTGCGCTGAAATATAAAAGCAAAAATCTGTACCCTGTTTTGTCAATAAAAATATGCTTGGGTGACATCTATTTTCATTCCTGATAGGTTCCATTACTGGTTTGCACCTTAGATGAAGAATTACCTTGAGAAAAAGGAACTCCCATTCAAGGTTCTTCTTATCATCAACAATGCTCCTGGCCATCCCAAACAGGTAATGAATGAGGATACACATGCTAAAGTTCTGATCCGCCTCCAAATATGACATCATTGCGGCAGCCGCTTGATCAAGGCATCATAAAGCTTGCGAAAGAGATGTACAGCTGCTTTACCTTTGCCAAGAATAGTGCTGCACTTGATGTTCACCCGGAAAGCAGTGGATTAATGGAAGAACTTCACAACTGTGATTGCAGTCCAGCTTATTTTTGAGGTTATTCATTTCTGAAAGCCCAAGGCAGTCATTGACTACTTTAAGGGATTATGGAGTGAAGTAGTCAACGACTTCAAATGTTTCTCTACAAGTGAAATGGATGTTATGAAAATTTATGCTGGTAGAAAGAGAAGTTGGTGAAAAAAGGCTTCACTGACATGATTGTAGATGACATCCAATACCACACTGACAACCATCAATGACTTCGAAGAACTGGTGCAGTTGTCAGCAGGAGATGAGGATGCTGAAGATGCAGTCTCAGTATCTTCTCGTGTACTTGGAAGAACTTTTAAAAAGCCAAACCTGACGGATTTGATGAAGGAGTTGGATCCTTAAATGGAAGGAATCATACATGCCACAATTGCAATCACAAATAGCATTGAACCACTGTAGCAGACCCTTGATGAAGCAGTTTTCTATAACTGCATTTTTCCCTGAAAATCCATGACTGTGAAGTCTCATCCCACTACTGATACTCCTCAGGCATTAACTTTTAAAGAACCTGATATTATGCCTTCTTCAAAATGTTGATGTTCTTCAGGTGAAAAAGACGAAGATGATCCTTCTGGCATCTCATTTGAAGATGCAAGATAGCCTGATTTCTCATCATCTACCTACAATGCCACTCCTCTTGGCACTTCATCCCATCGGCATTGTATACACTTTTCATTGTAAACGTCATTGCTTTCAACATTTTTCTCTCAGCATGAGGGAGGGGGTACTTTTGGCAACCCTTTATCCCAATGGAGCTAGGAGGAGTGATTGAGGTATGTTCGGCCTATAGTGAATGTGAGTTTGTGGACACAGCCACTCCCTTTAAATGGGGGGATCGTGACCATTGTACATATAAAAAAATAGAATTTATAATAAAATTAAGAATTTTATTTCTGCTAAGTGGTAACACAGTTTTTGAGAGAGAGCGAGAGAGAGAATTAGCATGTATGAGAGATAGAACTATTGAGAGAGAAAGAGTGAGTGAGTTAGGGGTATGTTTTACATTTCTTGAAAACTAAGCATTGTAGTTATAATTATTATGTTTTTCCATATATTTCAATTTTCAGAATGTGCAATTTATTTGTAATACTGTACATTCAAATAACCACATTCGTGGAAACATTTCATTCTGACACACATTCTGTTCAGATACAGGTTTAGCAATCCTGTTAACTGTATGCTTCATATTTCTTGCATATTTATTACAGGAGATATAATCATTATATCTTTATATATATTTTCTTATTCTCAGTAAGTTCTTTATAAAATTCTAATGTATAGGAAAGAGGCGTTTTTGCATTGATAAAAAAACATTTACACAATATTTGGAAAATAAGATTACAAACTCTACCTGAACACACATTATACAGTGATAATAATTAAGAAATTGTTTCTTTGGGTATTTGTAAGAACAAACATCAAACTTTTCACTACATATTAAGAATGTATCGGTAGGTCGCGGACTGTTTTATAAGTATTATTTATGATTTTTATCTTCATGTGTTGAATAACAGAAAATAAAGTCTGGAGAACAAAAAGTTTCATAAAGGGTTTTCAAACAAAATATCACGTAATCTTAGGTATGCAATACTACATCAACTGCACGATATATATTTTTACCTTGGCATTTTCTCCCATTTTGGGCGGAAGCCAATAACAAAGAACAAGCACAATATTCTCCAAATAATAAAATATATGCAATCTACAGTGAAACTCTAGCAAATATGTGACTGATGAAAAGGCACTCAGAACTTCTAATCTAATATTGCATACCAATGATATTGACTTTTTTGTATTGTGGAATTAGGTTACTTAATACAGATGACTGAAAGGAACAATCTATGAGTATAAGGTTCTAATTTTAGTATACTTTACAGTACTAATCGGATTCACTCATGCAAAAAAATAAACACTAAATTGTGGAAAAAAAAATCTTGAGTGTATTAACAGTCCTCACGAAGCAAGAAGAAAATAATGAGTGGGAAGAATTGACTTTTTTTGCACGTGGTTTAGCCCTTGGGAGAACAGAATCAATAAGACCCGCACTACCCCTTCTGAGCAAATGAGGTCTAACAAGGTACGACCACCCAAAGCGAGGGCGACCACTCATCTGGAAGTGTATGTCAGGTAGATCAAGCATACAGATATAGATTGTAATTGCAAACTGTGCATCACAAAGGCAAATATGATAGAATAAACTACAACTATTTTATTGCATTATACACAAATTATATTTTTGGTATTCTAAAGCTCTTTGATAGTAAAAAGAAAAAAATTAAGTCTATTACTTTCCAGCAAATCTTCCTCATCTCTCAGCAAACTATGTTCAAGTGCCTGAGCTGCAGCAAAAACCTAAAAATCAATAATATACATCTCTCTGCAGAGCCATTTGTAGTATGAGTTTAAATCAAAGTGAGCAAACAATGTTTTTAAAACTCTACCTGGAGGACTTTTATAGCTTCACCCCACTGGTCTCTCTCATATTCCGAAGTGATGAGGAAAGTATGGATGGAACCATTTCTTTTAGATATTCTAAACGGCAAGTTAGGAGATGCTAGCACCAACTGAGCTTCTAGTTCTGCAAGTTTCTTTCTACTCTTTTCACTGCGAGCCATATTCATCCTAGATACCTAAAAGACACCATATAGTGAGATAAAGATGTCAACATTGAAGACATAGTGCAGTTATAGATACCACTGCTACAACAAAGATTTGTATTCTTAAAATAATATTTGTGAATAAGCAATGGCAGACCCAGAAGTGATCAATATGATTCGCATTACATTTGTCTGAAAATAGCACCATTTTACTTTGAAACTGACAGATGATGGGTATTATAACAGACACAGTCAGTGATATCAAAACAATACAGATTTATACCCCTAAGTTAAAAGGAACATTATCCCATGCAATTATCCTAACTTTGACCAAGCTTTGACTTCACATACAACAGTGTAAGTAAACATAAGTGAATTACTTACTCCCTTATTATCAACTTGGCTCTCCATTCGTCTCAACTGGTCTCTGACTGTTGAAGCTTGAGACTTTAAAGCTACTAAGTTTGGAGGATTAGATTCCCTGAGAGTTTCTGGTCCAGTGTCAGGCATCACAGCTATGTCATGGAGACTAATGTACCATTTCACTTCAAAGGTAAATTTTTCAGATCTTCCAGTTGGCTGTAAAAAAAATAATTATAATAAAACATTCATATTCATTCTGCAATGTTCTTTCTCAACTCAAAAATACCATGACAACATTTCAATGCATAACCTTGGTGATTGTATGATATCTGATCTGGATAGACACTTTTACGAAAATTCTCTTACAATTATATAATTGTAGAGTACTATGCTGATCTACTGTAAGTCAAGACAAATACACTCAGCAATAATTGAAAAATCACCAAAGATTATTCTGGATGTGACTAAATATGCGTGAATAAGCTGACGTGTGTACTTCTTTCGTGGTGAGACAATAATTTTGCTAATCCTCCATCAATATACCAAAGCCATATGCAGGAAATTATGTTCAGTAACTAATCAATGGATATAAATGCTGTAGTTGTGTTGACAATAATTATTTCACAGAGCGATTATGAGCAAAAACTAATACAAATCATGGCACTTTATCAATAAATACTGTCTTCGATATTTTGTGCCACTGTATGATGGATATTACCTTGTACTTTGCACATACTATGACGTCATTGAAAAGGAATAAATGCCTAAGTTTTCGATGACCTTCTACCAACTCGACTATAAAGGAATTGCGAACCAGATGCCTCTGAGGTCGTTCTTGAGCCTGTAATGGAATAAAAAGATAACCAGAATTGACACTGAATAAATACACATATACTGCAAAAATTTTCAAAAATAATTTGTACCTCTTAATTATACTGTATTAATATAAGACATTAAAGAAAACCTGTCAGGAATTAGAAAAAATAAAGATAATGCAAAACATTATATTTTTTCATCAATAAGAAATTAATTGGGTACATTGAGTATACCCCACACGATAATTTGCACAACATTCTCTAAGACTTCCCATGGGATGATTACTACTATCGGTCCTGCAATCCTGATCAGTTAGCCCTAAAAGTTGCCGAGATCTTAAACTCGGGAATGGAGGCATTCATCTCCTCCTCTATGAAAACTTGTTCTCTCCCTAATCCTTGGTTTGAATGTGCCTGCTCCATGGCTATTCAGGCCAGGGATCGGAGCATGCCGGTTGTACCAAGCCTATCCTTCTGATTTACCTTGCTTTGCTATTATTACATCTAGGAATCACTATACTGATTAGGAAAAAAGATGCAGATTTACTCAATTAGCTCCCTGTGGTTGATGCTGTTCAGCGAGTATCTTTATATCTGGTTCCATCAATGTTAATGATAGTCTAAGATCATCTCTTTTCACAATGTCAAGTCTGTTATGAACTTTTGATAACAACTGAGAAACACGACTAAATCCTGCTTCAACAAGGAAAGACTATGGAAAAGCAATAACATAAAGCTGTGCTTTCTCCCAGAGTAATGGGTACTCTGTAGCAATATCATTTGTTTTCCATATATTATACTTCCCATCTTTGAAATTTGCAAGCATTATTTCATAACTTTGTAATTCAATGAGGGGCTCCTGCAAAGAAATGTCTACATTGGCAACATGAACTTCGAAAGCAACTGTCACCCAAGTTGGAATATCCATCATGAGTAGGTCACTAAACCAAGTTTGCACGTCTTCGTGCATATTTTCCAAATATTCCCTATGCAATGCAAGGTCTTTGACCTTTGTTGTTGCCGATCAAAGGTCAGAGACCGCGCTAAGGAAGGTAGATATTTGCCCTGAAAATAAACATTAAATCTCGCCGCCTGCTTCCTGAGAAAAGATAAGAGATTTTCACCTTCGTTTCTTCTTGCCACTGACCGATGGGTGAGTAGATAGGTTGAAAGGAATTATAACAGAAATAAAGTGAGAAAGAATAATTCATATATATTCTCTACCAATATGGTGTAAATTACAATGGGAATAATATTTTTAGTAATACAAACCGTTTTGAAGTAGAATTGCTTCATGAACCACCAAAACATCACTGTGAACCCCCAATTTGTTATATTTGCCTGTGGACCCCCAGGAATATTATATGGACCCCTAGGGTCCATGTGGACCCCGGTTTAGCTAAAAATATCATGCAAGTAAATATGACATTTTGATGCGAAATTCTGTCCCTAATTAAAATGAAATATATCTTATCACACACATACACAAGATCCGTAATTTCCTTGTTTTCCTTGTTTACTTCTTTTCACGAACATGCTACCAATCTTCTCCATTTACACTCAATCATGTATTGTAATTCCGAAAATACCATTGTAAAGTAAATATAAGACACCTTACCGGAAACATAGCTTCTGTATGGATCATAGAGAGATGAGTCAAGAAGTTCTGAGTGAGGCGGAGAGCTTCTCGTAATGTTTCATTGTCCGCATGATGCTCAGAAGTGTACCTAAGCAGATCCTGCAAATAAGACAAAGGTGAATGAAAAGCTCATTTCTTAACAGGTTAAATAGTAAATATATCTCAGAGTAAGGAAGAGAACTATTCAAAGTTGGCCTACAGTGAGGGAACTATTTTACTACTGTCATCTTATGATGTACATTCCTCCAGATGTCTAATGACTAATGACAACCTGCACACACTTGCACAGAAAAAATTTATAAAATGTATCCTGCTTCTTGACTGCAATATGCATGCCCTGAATTATTATACGATTAATGAATGTAAATATATACTAGTTACCAACACCTAATCATATTGAAAACACAGATTAATTAATTGAAAGAAAACATTCTCTAGTTCAAGATGAGCATGCTTCACTTGAAGAACATAATTAAGATTTTATTTTAAATAAGTCATCTTTGATACTAAGGATATAGTTATATACATAATTATGTACTTTATTCATTATATTCTCAAAAGCAATGAAATGCAAAAATAAGTTTTTAATATGCATATACTTGAATAGTGCATACCAGATTTAAAGCACAACAATTCATGTGGTTGAAAAAATTAGGGGATTTGTGAAGAAAGTCTTGAAGAATGAAGAAATGCAACATATACGATCTTTTCCAAGAATATAAACATTGTCACTAAACAAATATGTTTAAGAAAATTCTTCACACACAAGATAATAATGAAATAATACTGCAGAGGAAAAACTCTGCGAAAATAATTTATTGGAAGGAAAAATAGGACTAATAAATTTGAACTTACATATGAGATGAGAATGGAGTGCGGGGATATTGCTAAAACAGGAAGGGAATAAGCAGAGAAATGGATTGAGACCAGTAAGAAAGTAAGAAATATTTGCATGAGATAAGGAAAAGTTTATTGCAAGCTACATGATCATGAATCAAAATCAAGACTGGAAGTATGTGTGTCAGCGTGTGTGTGTACTGGAGGCTAAGTAAGTAATAAATGGAACAATTACTAACGAAGACAGAAATGTATCTGATATGTTCAGATGTTATCAATTTTGCATAGAAACAGTGTCTGTACATGGACAGAATGTAAGTATCAGGTAATTAGTGTGAGTCAAGAAGTTTTGAGCTTAAGTACTAATAATAATGTGTTGTAATATATGAAACCCTCTTGAAAAGGTTTATGATAGAGTGGATTATGAAGTTGGGTGAAAAGTACCATATATTTACAGTACAGTATTGGTGGCAAGCTTTAAAGTAAGGTATGAGTCTGCAATAAAATATATGCTAGCTTATATTAAATAAGGTTAGAAGGTTTAATAATTCTGTAAAGGTGATCATCTTATATGCAGTAAAATCTAGGTTCCTTATCAATACACAGATAAGTAGGTAAGAGAGTTGACAGTTGAACTTGAAGGGGAAGAGTTGGTTGTTTATATATTTATATGCAGAGTATGAAAAAAAAGAGCATTGGAAATGACATTAACAACTGGGAAACTAATAATAGTAATTTATATGCGGGGGAGAGTAAGAAAATGAGCAAGAAACGGTAAGAAATAATA
>JAXCGZ010011054.1:0-2500 GCA_037179515.1 Halocaridina rubra
CTCAGTACTGTTGACAGGTGGATATTTGTTTGTTTGTTTTTTTTTACTTATTCAATTATTTCGTGTATCAAACTAACTAACAAGTTAATATAAATGGGAAGGATACTGATTTTAACAATATATGGAACCACAGGATCAGGTAAACGGCTCAAGAGCTTTCCCCAGTTTACACAAAAAATTAGGTAATGTGATGTGATGGCTTCACCTCTGGCAACTCTGTGTGTGTGTGTGTGTGTGTGTGTGTGTGTGTATGCATGTATGCATGCATGCATGCATGCATGCATGCATCTATCTACCAATGCACGTATGGATGTATGTATGTATGTATGCATTCATGCATTCATGCATGCATAATAATTTTATTGGTATACCCTTTGGGCCATATTTGAAACAAGTGTATAATTCTGAATTTGATCTTAAAATTTACTCATATGGACATTGTTCTTATATGATGATATACAAAATTAACAAGGAAAATGGTGTAAGGTATTAGGAATGAAAGTTTAGTTGGAAATGAAGGAAGTAATTACCAGATATTTGAATTGTGTTTAATTTTTCAATGTAAAAAATAAACAACATATATTTATCATGTTACTGATGGACCCAGATAAATTCACACTGATTACGAGTGGCAGATGAAGGTTTTGAAGAGAAGACTATCGAACAATGAAGGGTAGAATCGTCGCCAAAACCGTCGAAAAGATAGGAGGATGAGGATTGGAGAAGATCGTTGATGAAGAGAGAGAAAATAGTAGGTAAAAGACCAGAGCCCTGTGGAACACTACTGGCAACTGGGAATGAGGTAGATATTGCGCCGTCATGAACCACGGATATAAATCGGTCAGAAAGAGAACTAGAAATACAACAAAATAGAGCCTTGTGCCACACTCTGCCAAGGGTGACGAAAAAAAGATTCCCTATTGTTCTTCAGAGAAAATGACCATACATGAGTGAGATTGGAAAGGAGATTAAAGGTTGATCTTGCCTCTTGGAAGCCGTAGTGGTGATCTTCAATAAGCGAGTTAGATTAAAGTTGCTTCAAAAAGTGATACTTGAGCAAAGTTTCAAATACTTTAACGATAGGAGAGGTTAGGGAAATAGGTCTTTAGTTGGAAGAAATAGAGTGTTCACTCTTCTTAGGGACTGGCTGAACTAGGGAGTGCTTTGAAGAAGAATGTTAGATACTGGTTGAAAAAATGAGGTGAAAAAGAGGGCAGAGATCAGGAGCCATTTATATGCAAAATCCTTAAAAAAACTTACTGGGATGCCATCGGGTCCGCATACTTAGTACATCTTTAGAGGGCGAAAAAACCCTATGGACCCCACGTGAAGAATGACTAAGGGAGGGCATAGGGTTAAAAACGGGTAAACGAGAAACAGGTATGTTGGAGTCATTTACGGAATAGTTGGCAGAAAAAAATAGCCAAAGAGAGTAGTATTGTCAGTGGGAGAGCAACTATAGAGCCAGCTGAACGTATACATATTTTTTTTTTTTTATGATTTGTAACACCAGGACGGGCTAAACAAAATAAGAAAATAAAACAGCCCTCATCGGGTCTGGGCACGAAGAATGCATAAAGTAAAGAGAAACAGAGATTAAGAGTGTAATGACTTGTCAGATGTGAGGGGATAATAGTTATGTAATGAATATACAAGAATATTCCGTGTTGATGTAGGCATAAAATAAGAACAGTAACTGAAGGAAGACTTAACATGGAACTGTCCTGGACAGTCCTATATAAGTTTACAAATCCTTCAACTGTAGTATCGCAACGGGCAGCTGTGCCATGGGCCAACCTACTACATCACCATATTTGTTTTCCTTACAATGGGAATAATTAGTTCTTAACTTAGAGAACAGAAAAGATGATATCAGTTTACATTTATAGAGGTTAGTGTCAAAGGAAATTGCATTAAATCATTAAGTTTAGCTAATGTGTGAGCAGCAACTATTTGTCCAAACAAAAACTGTATAGTTTGCCTTTGAGAGCTGCGAAGGAGGATGAATTTTTAAGATGCTCTGGAATATTGTTCCAGAGTGTTGGCCCTTTAATAGAGATCATCTCTGAACCTGCTTCTGTCTTTGTTCTCTGAATAAAGAGCTCACTACTCTGTCTTGTGTTGGTTCTCCTTATATCCCAGACTGTTTTTAAATCAAATAGCCAGCTAGGATAATGATGGTTAAAAATTTTGTATAAAAAACAGAAATAGCATAAGCGACCTTCTTTTCTTCCCGTAGCCACTCAAGTTTTATGAGACCTGGTGTGATGTGGTCATATTTTCATATTTCTCACAGGGCAACTCGAGCTGAAACATTAATAAGCTTCTGTATTCCGTTTATCTGAGTCTTTGTGGTAGCTCCCCAAACAGTTGTGCAGTAATTAATGTGACTTATGGCTAGAGATTAAACAACAATTATTCGAGTGGTAGTCTCAAAATTCTTTTATACGTGATTAGTACATTAATGTTCCTGTAACCTTTTTGCATACTTTATCTATAT
>JAXCGZ010011054.1:5000-10025 GCA_037179515.1 Halocaridina rubra
GTATGCATGTATGCATGTATGCATGTATGCATGTATGCATGTATGCATGTATGTATGTATGTATGTATGTATGTATGTATGTATGTATGTATGTATGTATGTATGTGAGTGAGTGATTACCTAATTGTGTTTACGGGAAAGAGCCCAAAGCTCGTATCTTCCCGTCTCCTGATCGGTTCCATTTTTAGACTTAGTGATACATACTGTATGTATGTATGTATGTATGTATGTATGTATGTATGTACAATACATATATATATATATATATATATATATATATATATATATATATATATATATATATATATATATATATATATATATATATATATATATATATATATATATATATATATAGCAAAGTAAAAACTTAAGGCATGTGAATTTGAAGATATGATACATTTGAATCATGAATTGTAGTTCTTCTAGCAATCTCGTAAATTAAAACCTTTCAAGTTAATATCATTTCCCATCAGATTTTAGTGATTTTTCTTACATACAACTACTCATAACGTCAAACGGACATTGCTCTCATAATCGACTTATTAAACTGTTAATGAGAGCAAACACTGCATTTGTTTCACCTAAGTTAGAGGTATTGCCTATCAAGCCAACGTAACCAAACATGACACAGCCAAACCTTGCCTAACTTAATATACGAGGGCAGTTTTAAGTCACAGCTTCACATACACAAAGACAGCTTGAGTAAGGAATAAATAGAATTTTCATGAAATAGAAGTAAAAATATACTGCATAGGTTTTAAAGAGCCAAAGCGGAAGAAAATTGAGAAAAAAAAAGGAGAGAAGCAAAAATGTATATATATTTTTTGGCAATCATATGTTCTGTTGTAAGCAGCTGACATGTAAGTGAAAGATGACATGCTTATATCTTCTTCCTCAAAAGAATCCCTCTATGATGGCAATATCATTTACATGATCTGACTTCCAGTTTTGTCATACTGCGTCATGACTGGCTATGTGTTGTATTATAACAAAAAAGACTTGTAATTTCTTTTATTTGTTCGCAGTTCAACTTTTCTTACGAAGCAAGAAGTCTGAGGTCACGGAATTTTTAATCTATGCTGATTTATTTTAAATATATAAAAGTATTTCTCTAGGTTGTTCAGTAAGCTATGGAAAGAACGGTAATGACTTAAAAGAAAAACAAAAAAGACTAGTTCGAGGGGCAAAAAATCTCACGGGAGTACCTATAAGCGAAGCATCTTGTTTCATTATTTTTTTTCAGCAAACATTTGTGATTTAATAACTGAAGACCCACCTACAGGTCTTCAATACTTAGGTCACAATGGCTGCTATACAATAATAATACAGCAATATATTTCATATAACGCTACTTGCTTTATAGAGACGGGAATGATGATGTAGTATGTCGAAGCAATTTAACTTGAATTTCTCCCTAGATAATCATTCCCTATTTTCATTATAATATGAAATACGAGTAACAGATGAAAGTTGTGAAGAGAAGGCAGACAAAAGAGAAAGGATTGAATCATCGGCAAATGCGTGTGGAAGAGATTAAAACGGGGACTACAGGATATCCTTGATAAAGAGAAGGAGCAGAGTGGGTGAAAGAACAAAGCCCTGTGGAACTATACTGGAATCTAGGAATGAGCTAAATGTTGCACTGTTAGCAACCACAAATATAAAACAATCTGAAAGAAACTGGATATCAGAGAGCAGGGAGATGGGGTGAAGCCATAAGCAAAAGTTCTGCCAACAGAGCCTTGTGCTAGACTCTCTAAAAAAAAACTCAGAGATATTATGGGCGACGACAAGGGATTCGCTATAGTTCTTCAGAGGAGATGACCATTAATGAGTAAGATAGAGCAGGAGGTCAACAGTGGATAGTACATTTGCGATTGTAAAAGTTAGCTCAATTAATCGTTTGTTAGAAGGAAAAGAATTGCCACCATACTAAGGAAGAGAGAATGACTAGATCGTGGTTAAAAGATGAATAATGGATTGTTATAAAGAGAATGAAGCAAAAATAATGTTAATGCACGAGAACCAAATCATCTGAATGCTCCCTAAGTTACCTTGCAGGGACACCGTCTGATCCTGATGCCTAGAGTTTGAAAGAATGAATATATCAAGATTGTAACAACGGAACAAAATTACATGTTACAGAGAGAGATTGGAAATGGGTCAGGGTATGCACGGCTAGCCAGCTGGGTTTCAGAAAAAAGGAGGTTATGGAGGATGTAACCAAGTGATTTTCCACTGATGAAAGATAAGAGTTAGAAAAGTGCAGAGTGAAAAAAGCATATCTATCAGGAGATGCAAGGTTATGGGTAGAACCACTGCTGCCACCAAGGAGATTCTTAGCTCCCCTCTATCACGGGTACTTGGGGCCATAGCTTGTGAACCATCCGTTGACACAGCGGAGAAGAGAAAATAGAAATCATAGAGAAACAGTCCTAGTTAACTCAGAAATTCTTTCAGTTGGAGAATTGCAACTGTTAATTTCAATTTACAAAGGGCACGTGAGTGGCGTCTTCAAAATCTAGTTAAGATTAATGCCTCCAAGACACAGCTTTTGGCTATCTCTTTTTCTTCTTCTCTTAATAGCCCTAGTGTCTTCGAAACTAACGAACTTAACCCTCTTAGGAAAAAAAAAGGCCCATAAATAAAACACAAAAAGAAGCGAAGATGTACTATATATTTATTATTATTATTATTATTATTATTATTATTATTATTATTATTATTATTATTATTATCATTATTATTATTATTATTATTATTATTATTATTATTATTATTATTATTATTATTATTATTATTATTATTATTATTATTATTATTATTATTATTATTATTATTATTATTATTATTATTATTATCATTATTATTATTATTATTATTATTATTATTATTATTATTATTATTATTATTATTATTATTATTATTATTATTATTATTATTATTATTATTATCATTATTATTATTATTATTATTATCATTATTATTATTATTATTATTATTATTATTATTATTATTATGATTATGATTATGATTATGATGATTATTATTATTATTATTATTATTATTATTATTATTATTATTATTATTATTATTATTATTATTATTATTATTATTATTATTATTATTATTATTATTATTATTATTATTATAGGACGTTGTTGAGTCAAGACAAAATGCCTTGATTATGCGGGAAGACTATGCAGAGAAGGGGAACTCCTAGTTACCTCTCTCCACCCTAGTTACTCAACTTTTGCAGAATGGAGAGGAACACTGAGGAGGTATTCTTCTCTTCCTCCACAGGGTGGTATTATCATTTAATGATAAAAAAAAAATACTATTATAAGTAATTAAATACTTCGGTAAAACATTCTAAGTATCATAAATCTTTTAATAATAGTTCGTAAGAAACAATATCCCTAGAACAGCCATTTTCAATTCAAGATTCTTTTCCTTTAGCTTCTGTTGATATCGACATTCCATCCTCTGCCATTTAGTAAATAACAATCATGAAATTGTTCCGCCTTCTCGAGAGGAAGCGGAGAGCAAAAAGCTATAACCCCAAATCTTATTAAAGAGAGACGAAATTGATCGTGTCGTCTAATATACGACTTCAAGAGAATGTGATATTAGGGTTTTTTGGTGAAGAATATTGCTTCGGGAAATTAGAGCTTCAATAAAACTGAGGAGCGTCTCGAGGCCATAGGAAGGTCGTGACACACTAGGGTCTAATGTGTGTGTGAGAGCAATGGTTATAATACTCTTAGGCCTATAAAAATCATACTAGCATATATTATAAACATTGAACAATAAAAAAAATCATGATATAGATTACTCAGTAATGCAGGAAAAGAAATTTACTTTTAAAATTAGCAATACTTAAAATGAGCAAAATAATTAGAAAAGACAATGTTACATAAATAGGTAATAGTTGGCAAAATATCTCAAGAAAAATATAAAAAAGATATAAATCACGTACCAAACAATGCCAAATGATTACTTATTCTTTAAGTAGAGGAATAACCACAGCTGGAAAAAAAGTATTTTATGGAAGCAGAAGAGAATAATTCGTTCCATAGAAGATATGCTAGAAAAACATTCAAATCCATATCTTATCAGATTTCAATGGAAAAAAAGTTGTTAATAGACTCCATTTCCATTTCTGTAAGGAACAACAACTTCTTCTACTACTACTACTACTACTACTACTACTACTACTACTACTACTATACAAAAACCCAAAATAAGTTTTCTCATTAAATACTTTTTTAAATGAAGACAATTGATAATGCTGCTTGGAAGTTAACAAATTGCTTTCATTTTTTTTTTGCAGGACTTATAATCATTAATCACACACACACACACACACACACACACACACACACACACACACACACATATATATATATATATATATATATATATATATATATATATATATATATATATATATATATATATATATATATATATATATATATATATATATACATATATATATATATATATATAATATATATATATATATATATATATATATATATATATATATATATATATATATATATATATATATATATATATATAATATATATATATATATATATATATACATATATATATATATGTGTGTGTGTGTGTGTGTGTGTGTGTGTGTGTTGTCTTTTAATCAAGCATTAACTATTTCCAAATTATACTTGGACCTGACAGTCTCATAAAAATGGAGGTGTTATCTCTTCCAGAGAGAAAAGAATATCTGCACCCTTCTCCCTCTTAACCAGCAGACTGACACAAAACACTCTAACACGAGCACCTGTTTATTATTCTCTCTCTCTCTCTCTCTCTCTCTCTCTCTCTCTCTCTCTCTCTCTCTCTCTCTCTCTCTCTCTCTCTCTCTCTCTCTCTCTCTCTCTCTCTCTCTCTCTCTCTCTCTCTCTCTCTCTCTCTCTCTCTCTCTCTATATATATATATATATATATATATATATATATATATATATATATATATATATATATATATATG
>JAXCGZ010011321.1:0-2500 GCA_037179515.1 Halocaridina rubra
TTTAAGGACAGGTATGATAAGTATCACTAAGTATAAAATGGAACCGATGAGGAGACGGGAAGATATGAGCTTTGGGCTCTTTCCCGTAAACAAAATTAGGTAATCACAATTAGGTAATCACACACACACACACACACACACACACACACACACACACACACACATATATATATATATATATATATATATATATATATATATATATATATATATATATATATGTGTGTGTGTGTGTGTGTGTGTGTGTGTGTGTGTGTGTGTGTGTGTGTGTGTGTGTGTGTGTGTATGCATATATATATATATATATATATATATATATATATATATATATATATATATATATATATATATATATATATATATATATATATATATATATATATATATATATATATATATGCATACACACACACACACACACACACACACACACACACACATATATATATATATATATATATATATATATATATATATATATATATATATATATATATATATATATATATATATATATGTGTGTGTGTGTGATTACCTAATTGTGATTACCTAATTGTGTTTACGGGAAAGAGCCCAAAGCTCGTATCTTCCCGTCTCCTGATCGGTTCTATTTTTAGACTTAGTGATACTTATCATACCTGTCCTTAAAACTATGGATTGAGGTAGCATTAACTACCTCCTCGCTTAGCGAATTCCAATTATCAACTACTCTTACACTGAAAAAGTATTTCCTTACATCCTGCAAACAAGTTTTCTTACGAAGCTTCAAACTATGACCTCTAGTTCTAGAGCCAGCCATATCGAAATATCGATCCCTATCCACTCTATCATAACCATGAAGGAATTTAAAGACTGTCACCATATCCCCCCTTACTCTTCTAGCTTCGAGTGATGGCAAGTCTAATTCCCTCAGCCTCTCATCATAACCGAGATTGCGTATTTCTGGCACCAGTTTCGTGGCATGTCTTTGAACTTTTTCAAGCTTAGCTATGTGCTTTTTCAAGTGCGGATTCCAGAAGGGGGCTGCATATTCGAGTTTTGGCCTCACATAGGTTACATAAATATTTCTGAACATTTCCTTGTCCATGTGCCTGAAGGCTACCCTTACATTTGATAAGAATGCATATGCTGCCCTTACTACGCCATTTATATGTATTTCTGGAGACAAATCTGCCAATATGTTTACTCCTAGATCTCTCTCATTTTCTGTCTCCTGAAGTTGTACTCCAGCCACCGAGTAGTCAAGCTTGGGCCTTCTTGCACTTGTACCCATTCTCATTACCTTACATTTTGAGGTATTGAATTTCATTAGCCACTTTTCTGACCACTCATGCAGATTATTTAGATCCTCCTGAAGTTCTCTACCATTGTTCTCGTTTTTTACTTTCTTCACAATCTTTGCATCATCTGCAAACATATTCATGAATGAATTTACAGACTCTGGTAGGTCATTTACATATACAAGGAACAAAAGTGGCCCTAAAACTGAACCCTGTGGAACTCCACTACTAACTCTTCTCCAATCAGACACTGAGTGTCTTACTCTAACCCTCTGTTCCCTTCCTTCTAAGTAAGTTTTTATCCATTCCAAGACATTTCCACCTATTCTAGCCATTGATTGCAGCTTCCTAATAAGTCTCCCATGTGGAACAGTGTCAAACGCTTTCTGGAAGTCTAGGAATATGCAATCTGCCCAGCCCTCTCTTTCCTGTAAGATTTGGCTTACCTCATCATAAAATTCTAATAAGTTTGTTACTGTTGATCTTCCTTCTCTGAAGCCATGTTGCCTCACTGACAAAAAGTTGAAGGATTCCAAGTGAAGAGAGATATGTTTCCTTAGTAGTTTCTCCATAACTTTGCAAACTATGCTGGTCAAGGAAACTGGTCTATAGTTCAGAGCCGTATCCCTCCTTCCCTTTTTGAAGATAGGTATCACATTTGCTTGTTTCCAGCATCTTGGAATTTCCCCCGACTCCAATGACTCCTTAAATATGATACTTAGTGCCACTGATATTGTGTTTGCGCATTTTTTAAGCACATGAGGGGATATGTCATCAGGACCTGTAGCTTTATGAACATCTAAATCCATCAGCGCCTTGCATACCTCTGTGGCTGTAAGGTTGATGTTCTCTAATACCGGCCCTTGGGCTTCTATCACTGCAATCTGAGGGGGTGGGGTATTTTCTACTGTAAATACTGACTGAAACTCCTTGTTCAATTCTTTGCAGATCTCTTCGTCCGTCTCAGTGATGCTTCCATCCGCTCTCTTTAGCCTTAAAACCTGTTCTTTTACCTTCAGTTTTCCTCTGATAAAGCTGTGGAAAAGCTTGGGATTTTCTTTCGCCTTCCTGGTGATGTCCCTCTCATAATCTTTCTCTGCCTCTCTCCTTTTGCTTAGGTAGTCATTTCTTGCTCTTTTGTAGGTTTGCCAGGCATTTATGTTTTTTCTCCTCCTATACCTTTTCCAGCATTTGTCTCTCCACTCCTTAGCTCTTTTACA
>JAXCGZ010011321.1:7500-10000 GCA_037179515.1 Halocaridina rubra
CGGGTGGCCGAGTCAAAGCACATTCATTCCATAATTGTGCTGTACAAAGCGGCAACATACTTTTCCTGTATGAAGCTCCATCGATCTCGTTTCCACTTCTTGAATTCCATTCGCCTCGCGCTTTCTCAGTGTCCTTTCAATTCCCCATCGACCACAGCCGACCGTCTCCAGATACTTCGGCTGTAATTTGTTAATGTCTCATTTATCACCCATTTTTTTGCTCAAAAGACCGTTAATCTAAACGGGATGTAAATCTACTGTGTTGATAGTTTATTGAGAACACACAACGGCTGCTGAGTAATGAGATCTGGAATTGTCTTCCCTGGCAGAGAAAAGACATAAGGAAAATTAGGCGAGGGGGATTTTCACAGGAAGGATATGTAGATACTATATACGAAGGGAGATACAGTATTAGCGTAGTGGTTAGAGCGCTTAGTTTAGAAAGTGACAAACTCGCATTCGAGCCCCTAGAAGTGCTGTAGAAAGGACATCCAACTTTAATTCCCCAGCTCCGATCTTTCTATATCTATCCCCATTCGAATAGGGATAAGTAGTGCACTTGAAACGGCAACAAGCATGCATGGGCAGGGAAACAGATTAATACTAACTTGGATTTTGCCAAGAAAATAACAATATGTGTATTATTTGAGACCTACTAGACAAGCGAATCAGTGGATATATTGGTAATAGCCAGAATAAAAGATGGATGTCACACTATTTTTAAGAAAATAAGTAACACTGATTTTAAGAAAATAATTCACACTAATTCTAGGGAAATATTAATAAAATGACATTTCACTCTCTGCAAATATATCATCAAAGAGATAATAAATTTAAGATTTAAAAATAAATATGTAAAGGAGAATATCAAACGAGATTTCCTAAGAATGTACCCTGCTTCCAAATCAATATTACAAATGATAGAAAAAAAATACCCACGGTATGCCACCTTGCAATCAAAAGACGTTAGAGGGCTGAACAGTTCACGTTTTCTCTAATCCATAACTGCCTTGAATGCCATACGGTTGCGGAAGATATCTTCTATCATGACTCCTCCTTATCCTTACTATTGGGTAGAGGCACAAATGATTTGCAGATACGATACAAGATTGCATTTACCACCGGACAGAGTTTCACATTTGTAGGATATTTACACCCTCCATGTGCATGGTTAGCGTACTCATTTGTAGTTCCCCACAAACTATTCCTTTGCCTAGCTTAGGGAGGACCTATGAGTTGACCAAGCTTCGTGTCTTACACATACCGGATCAAAAAGATGTCTTAAAGAGAATATTCATATCTTAGAGGATTGAATGTAACCCTTCAAAGTGATGGACATGAAAATTATGGTCCATGCTTTACAGGGGGATGGGGGTGAGTGACTGAGTTGTTCGCAATCCCCACTTTTCTGCTTCTAATCGAACTGTATTTTCTATTAACACTGCTCCTGTGTAATTAGATACGATAACATTATCTGTAAGGAATGGTATATAATCATAAAATGTGTCTAGATATTCATTCATGATCCAAGGTTCAAAAGACATTTTGGTAGAAGTTACAGGGTTTGATATAAACTATATATATATATATATATATATATATATATATATATATATATATATATATATATATATATAAATCTGTGATAAGAGGAATGATCGAGGTATGTTAGGTTAATGTTGGATGCGTATTCTCTGGCTCGGCCACTCCCTTACAGAGGGGATTGCGGCTATTGTAATTACGCACGCACACACACACACACACACATACACACACACACACACATATATATCTATCTATCTATCTATCTATCTATCTATCTATCTATCTATCTATCTATCTATCTATCTATCTATATATATATATATATATATATATATATATATATATATATATATATATATATATAGAACAGCATGAAAACAATATTCATGAAAAGAAAGAATAATTCAATTCTCTCTCGAAATAAACTACCAGCACTGACACTGTAGCATTATAAAGAAAAAGTGATCTAAGCAAATAAGAAAGCAGATGTTGACAAACTCCTGTACACGAAAGTGTGCCATCATTAAACTGATGAAAATCTATCCATTTTTAAGTAAGTAATGCCTGCATCGCAGCGTGTCATTGCCACTCCAAAATATAATTCTTGCTGACCGGAGTAAATGAGAAAAGGAAAGTAGCTCAAGATCACAAGGTTATGAGCAAAGGAAAGTAGCTCAAGATCACAAGGTTATAACAAACCCCATCATCCCACCGCCATCAATGCCTCGAGTGTCACATGGCTGGAGGAAGACATGTCTTGAACTTAATGTTCATATCTTCGAGGTGGACAAGTAATCCTTCATAGAGATGGTTATAAGATGTAAATCATTGACTTCGGTGTCATATGGCTGAACGAGGAGATATCTTACACATAACGTTCGAATCTCGGAGGAGTACATGTAATCCTTCAAAGAAATGGATATTTGGTGTGAGGGGCGAACTCAGCCTGAGTAGC
>JAXCGZ010011321.1:12500-15000 GCA_037179515.1 Halocaridina rubra
TATGGAAAAGAAGCTCATGATATCTCTTATCTGATACTTCCTTCCACATAAGCGCAGGCTAAGTAAGAATCTATATAGATCTCAAGGCACCAACACGTTTTCAAAAGTCAAACAAGACAAACTAAACCTCTCCTGCATCTATCTGCCCAGAGGATTCAAGAAGGCACATGCACGGGAAGAGGTTAGCCTATTGTCCTCTTCTATATTTGGTTAGCCAGGGTAAATTATACAACTCTGTGGTAAACAGACATAAGAGGTATGCTCTCATTACTACACAGATCTCTTCGTCTCTCAAAAAGTTTGTATTATAGAAATAAATGACTATAAAGATTGTTGACCACATCACTGACATGTAGCTGTTGTATCAAAATAAAGATAGATAGATAGATAGATATATTTAGATAGATAGATAGATAGATAGATAGATAGATAGATAGATAGATAGATAGATAAATAGATAGTTAGATAGATGGCTATATATATATATATATATATATATATATATAATATATATATATATATATATATATATATATATATATATATATATATAGAGAGAGAGAGAGAGAGAGAGAGAGAGAGAGGTAATTAGTCAATATTTCATATACTTATGCATCTACGAATACATATATACACACTGAAACAGATAAGCATGCATATGAATAATGAAATAATTATATAAAATGAGAAGTGGTATTCAGAAGTAGAATCGTAAAAGTTCTTAGACTTTAATTTAATAATTCAAGCCATATCCCTAAAAAACCCTGAATTAAAAATGGATACTACACACATCTTACACAAGATCAGTATATGGTGTAGAGAGAAAAACACTTAGCCTTTCATTACATTTCGTAATTTTCTTAAGTAAAGCCAATCGCATTAACACATCGCATAGAGAAGAGAAAAAAACCTTTTAATTGATGTTCTTCAATGTTTTTAATCAGACGCTATTTTGTTTCTTCTCTGCCTGGGCATCATGCACAAGGGAGTTTTCCATCTCACAGCTTGGAAAAACAGATCGAGTTGATTATCGTATAGATTGTATTTCCTCTTTTGCCAAACAAGGCTGAAGGGAGAAAAACAATCCAACAGTCACATGCAATTTTACACCAGGTAATTCAACTCTATTTTGACTCTTTTTGTTAGTTTGGAAATGCGAATATTCTCATTTTCCTTCCCTCGTTGCTGATGACTCAAAACAGACTGGCCAGCTCGCAGGCTGTTGGAACAAAGGCATCGGTTTTATTTCCTTGTTTTCTCTCTCTCTCTCTCTCTCTCTCTCTCTCTCTCTCTCTCTCTCTCTCTCTCTCTCTCTCTCTCTCTCTCTCTCTCTCTCTCTCTCTCTCTTTATGTATGTATGTATGTATGTATGTATGTATGTATGTATGTATGTATGTATGTATGTATGTATGTATGTATGTATGTATTATAAACCATTTATTTGTACCTCTCTCCATTTATATCTACCTTTTTCTTCTGTACTGTAACATGTGTTTCTTTTTTTTATTTTATTGCTTAACAGCCACTGGACTTTTTTTTTTTGTATGAGCTTGCGATGACTGGTTCAAAGAAGATTTAATATATCAATGGCGAATACAATGAGTGTGCTGAGCTGACAGGGGACGTAGTACAAGGAACATAACTGCCTTCATCCTCTCATATCCAATGGTTTAAGTAATGAGAAACTATAATCTTGGTATTCGAATTTGGCACCTTCTGGATAAAAGCTGGGATAGCGAAGGACAATTTATGGGCTAATTTGCATGGGAATTTCGTGAATGCAAATGATGCCTATTTCTTGCATGGCACTATATATATATATATATATATATATATATATATATATATATATATATATATATATATATATACATATAGATAGATAGATAGATAGATATATAGATATGGAGAAAGACAGATAGATATATAGATATGGAGAAAGACAGACATATAAATAGATAGGTAGATGGATATAAAGCAACAGATTAATAACTTTCAAGAGTCAATGGTAGAAGTGTCGCCACAGACTCCAAGCTCTGATAATACAGTAGTGATAATGCTCTACACAAAGCTCTAATGCAAAATGAATAAAAGTAAATAAATAGATAGATAAATAGATAGATAGACAGACAGATAAATAAATAAATGAATGAATGAATGAATGAATGAATGATTGAATGAATGATTGAATGAATGAATGAATGAACTGAAAAACTAAATGTAAGTGGTTTGACATTCACATTCAAGTCATACTTACATTTGGGAGTTAGAAAACATTTAGTCTCCATTGTGTCTTGGAATGAATCTAGCACCTGGTGGAGCAATCCAGTCAAACACTAGTACTGGCCCCATACCTAGATAAATGGAAAGTTTTTGTGTCGAGAGGGCCACTTTGTCATAACACTTTGAGGCAATACAAACACTTATTCAAGCTCAAAAATTTAAGAAGGGATTGTTGCTAGGAGCTGCATCTGACAGTAAAAATTTGAGTCCAGTATAT